>PPHD01003818.1:0-30324 GCA_002909625.1 Bambusicola thoracicus | reverse complement strand
CAGGGAATTTGAATTATCTTTTGCCCCCATCACTTTTTTTCCTTCCTTCCCTTCACTGTCCTGTCTCTGCAAGCCCCCACACTTCACCCTGTGCCTTTACAGGGACAGCAGAGGCAGTAAACTTTCATTTCCCTCTACAGACGTTATGAAACTGCTTAATTATTAAAATGTCTTTTTGTTTCACTGAAAGGAAAAAGTCAAGCCCTGCACATTCAAATTATTTGCTTTCTTTTCAGTTTCCTTGGCATACGGTTATACCGTTGTGGTGGTTTTTTTTTAATCTAAGCTTATACAAACCTTTCTTGAGGCTCAGCATTCAGAAAGTTCCTGGTGAATGAAACTGGGTGAGGCTCACAAGCTTGAATCTTTTAGTGGAGACATGATGAGGGCAGGTGATCTCATTTCATGGCAACAACTTCACAGGACGTCTCCTATGAAACTCTGGGACTGGAAGCATGCAGATTGCCATATAAAACCCAGGAGTTATGCTCAAAAACTTGAGTTTGTAGCTGAGCTATAAGAAATATGTTGCAGAAAGCATTTTCTAATCAAGTCTTGGCTCATGCTGTAATAACCTGTGGTTCACCAGGTTTTTGTGGTTGCCAGGCCCTAGCTGGGCTCCCTGCATGCGGAGGCTGTGCATGCAGAGCTGTTTCCCCACACCTCCCCGCAAGCACGTCATCCACCAGTGATGCAGTGCATCAGCCTCTGGGCTGGGGCAGCATCCTTCTGCCAAAGAGCAGAGGCTGTTACCCCCTACTATAAACCACTTCTGCCCCATGCTGGGAGCTACCCCCAAAAGCTGCTGGTAGGAGAGCGAGATGTGGTCATTGAAATCTGGGTATCTGGTCTGTTTGGAGGAAGAGAGAAAATCTGTCTGCAGACAGCTTGTAGCTTAATGTCTTCAAAGTGTGTCTACCCTTTCTCACTTGTGAGGACTGTGCTGTGGGAGATGAAGCAGAGGATTAACAAAGTGGATCTTCAATGCCTCATTGACTTGAGGATTTGTTAAAGCTGAGTCGGTAAACTCGATTAGCTGGTGGGATGTTCAGGTGGGATTCATTTTGGGTTTGAGATAGGCTGCTAAAGAAACGCTGGGTGTGCTTCTGCTCCTCTTCTGGGGCTGTGAGTTGAGTTTTGTGCATGTGGGACATGGCATGACCAAGCTGCTAAAGCATGAGGGAAGCTCCCAGTGCTAAATGTGGTGAGATGGGCTTTTCTCTAAGCTATTCCTCTGTGCTAGTCATGTCCTTGAAGACTAGCACTGGAGTAGCAGGGCTGTTGGCAGAAGTCAGATGGTTGCATTCACAGTGGGCACCTCTCTGTTTCCTGAGCAATTCCCTGGGTAGAAGTTTGCAGAAGGACTTACTGTACCCAGAACGTTCTCCAGATAGTGATTAAGCTTTCAGTTACACGAAGTTCAGTCACACAAAGCACACATAGCAGCATGGCGTGGAGACCTCTGCGAGAGAACGTCACACTCTCTGCCTCAGAATTTGTCCTTACAACGTTCAGTTCCTCCAGACAGGCAGAGCTGACAGCTCCTATCTGGCTTTAGTACTCATAGTTACTAAAGGCCCTTCAAAGTGGGTACAAAGCGGGTGCCTGCACTCAGCCATGTAGCTGTACTGTGCAAGCAAGGTACTGTAAGACAGCAGCAGGATGGTGGGTGGAGGACCTCTTCTCATTTTTGACTTGTTAACCATAGAATCACAGAAGGCTGAGGTTGGAAGGGACCTCTGGAGGCCATTGGTCCGATTCCTCTGCTTGAGCAGCTAAATTCAGTTATTTGTATAACTGTGTTTAGGCAGAACATGGTGATGTTCTGTTTTCCTAAACCAAGAGGCCATTTTTAGGATCTGCCATAACTCTGTTCCAGTATTTTACCAGTGGTTGGATGAACCTTCTGATAATGACTTCCTGAGTACAGTGCAAAATCAGAACAATCTCCTGCAACCAATTTGCCCTCTGTCAAATAGAGATGTTTTGCATAAGATCTGGAGGGATCCAGAGCTGTAAAGAACTGACTTACAGTGAGCTGGAGGTGTTAGCTGGGCAGGAGAAGCTTTATGGGTTAGCACAAAGCTTCAGAAAACAGAGTATGGGAACATGGCTCTCTGCTCTGACATTTTTTTTTCCACAACAGTTCCTGGAGGAAAATACTGTTCATGAAGCACTGAGCCTGCAAATTAAATGAGATATGTTGTGTCATCTGTGCAGTCAAGAATAGGGTCATTCCTTACATAATATTGCAGGCTGCTCTTATAGAAATAAGTCAGGCTTCTGGATCAAAATGGTTCAGGTTCTGCTTTCCAGGTCTTGCACTTGGCCTTATAAAACCTCATTAGATTCTCATATACCCACGTTTTGAGCATGTCCAGGTCCCTCTGGAGGGCGTCCCTCCCTTCTTTTGTGCCAGCTGTGCCACTCAGCTTGGTGTCATCAAACATCAGGAAGCAAACAGCACGTGCAACCCTAGCGAGCTCCAGTGAGGAAAAGATTTTGAATTGAAATTGCTCTGTGCATTGTTTATCCAGAACTGATTATGTCAACACAAATGGACCTGGCTTTTTTTCTCCGCTGCTTTTCAGAAATCTCCTCTAATTAGCACAGCCTGAGATAGCATTTAACAGCACCTAACAGCTGAACAACCCTGATGATCACCTCCAATTAAAAGGGATAAAACAGGGCAGGAAACCTGAAATTCTGCCTTATTTACTTGAGATGTTTTATTCTTTTCATCTCTGATCCAAAGCCCACTAGAGTCAAATATTTCCATTTCTTTTAGGCTTTTGTTCAACACCTTTGCCAATAACCATTTAGTCACAGCCTGACTGCTAGCATGTGTAATCCAAACAAACCTTGCAACTGGATGCTAAATAGTATTTGTGGGCAGCAGGGACTCAGCAGACTTTCAGGAAAGAGAAGGAGAATCTCTAGATTGCTCCTGAGGTCCCTGGCAGGGTAAAGGCAGTGCTCAGCCACTGCTGTCCCTTGGAATGTTGTTTGGCCATTTTAGCCAGGTTTTATTATGCCCATTTACAAATAGATGAACTCCTGCAAAGACAAAGTTGGTTGCTCTATTTATTTTTCCCCTCTTTCCATATGTATTAACTTAGTCCCCGTGGTCCCACTGGAAAAGAAATCAATAACCTCCTCATTAACATTTAGATCTATTAATTTTGGCATCCTTTGTGCAATAAGCATCTCTTTTCTCAGATTGCACACTGCCCACATTTTGCACCACAGGCAGCTTTGCAGGAAAAAGCCAACAACAAACAAACAAGATATATTGCAGCTAATAGCAGAGACAAAGAAAAGACAGAAGGGCCAGGATGAACCTTGCAGCATTGGCCTTGTGAGATGGGGCAGAAGGTGAGCCAGCACTACTTTGTCCCTGTGGTTAAGGTTATCAAGGTTTTTAGGTTTGGGGATTTTAGCAGATTCTTTTCTCCTATACTAACAATACTACACATACAAGTGAGCTCTTGATCTTTGCTTAAAATGACTAATTAGCCACAGATCACATCCTTAGAAATGATTCTTAATGCTTATCAAATATGCATGTTGAAAGGAAACAAAACTAAGGTGGCCTGGAACTTGAGAGGAATCATGTAATTACTTTGGGGGAGTCTTAGGGGAGTGAGAGATCTTGCTGGCAAGCCAGACGTCTGCTGTAGAAGGAAGAGAAGTCTTGAATCTGCTCCCACACAGAAGCTGCCCTTTTCCTTTGGTTAAATGTACTGTCCAAGAAAAAACATTGGGTCACAAATCCCATCTCCTTGTGATTGCTTGGGGTTTTTTTGTATTTTTTTTTAAAGAAAATGTCAGATTTTTTTAGAGGAAACAGAAAATGATTCCTGCATTAATAAAACATGTCTTTCACTACTGCTATCAGTATGAGGTACTATCAGGATCAGGTCAGCCTCTGGGCCAGGATTATAAGCCAAAATGGAATCCAAAGACTTGGTCCACAAAGCCTTTGTTCCCTGCCCCTCTCCTGCACAAACAGCCTACATCCTGTTTGCACCTTCCACAGTTATTAACGAGACAGGAATACACACCTGCAGCGAATCTTGGAAAGTCCCAGCGTTGGTGAAGTCTTCTCTTCTGGTGAACCCCAGGGCTGACTGATTTAGTGAAATATCCCCAATTTCTCCTTCCTGTCGAATATCATTCCTTTTGGAGTAAGGGTATCAGGAAGGGTAATTATTATGGAGACTAAGATAATTATGATTAACTCTGTTAGTTATTATAGTATTGCCTTTAAGAAATGGCATCCTTCCCTTCCAAAGATGGGCTGCTTCTAATTCTGAAGGGAAATGGCACTAATCAGCTGCATTGTGAAGATATGTGACATTCTAATTCACTACAGGTACCCTCCTTTCACTGTAGCTAGCTAATTGTAGAACCAGAGCTCCTGAAGATAAGGATTCTATCTGCTATAGACAAAGTGCAATTGTCCTAGATACAGCAAGTATGGCTCATGTGCACCAACAGGAAATCCCAGGCTAGACAATCAGCTTATGTTTCTGAGTTTTGCTCTGATTTTGCCAAATGGTATCATGATGATGTCTGTGACATGACTAGAGCCTAATGCCTTTTAAAATACAATATGGTATAGCATCTGTCTGCACAGTGTGGATAGATCTGAAGCAGTTTTAAATAGCAACAGTCTATTTGCAAGACCACAGAGTTCAGCATGAATTGATTTGCCCGGATTCTGCAAGTGGCTTTCCTTCTCAGCTCTCTGCTGCCAGTATCCAAATTTTCCCTCAGCATCCACGTTTACCTGGATCCATGTCTGCAGCAGTGATTGCACTGCACATTCAGATCAGTGTTTTTGGGTTGGTTTTTTTTTATGATTACACTTAAGATGTCTGATTACGCAGAATGCTTTATCATCAACCTTCCCACTTCTGGTAAATACAGTCAGAGCTGAAGGAGCTGGTATGTTTGGTCCCAGAATCTGAAAATGCAGAAGCTAAGCAATAAAAACATGATTATATGCATGTTTTCCTTTTCCCACAAAGAATCTGACTTTTAAGGAGATCTGGACCAGCAGAGGAATACTTCCAAACATAATGCCAACAGTGTTTGAGTGGAAACAACTCAGTGCCATGGGTCATGCAGCTGGCCCAGTGCCTCACAGCCTCTTTGCTGCCTTCTGAAACAGCTTTTGATCCCCAACCAGTTCCAAGCTGTAGTATATAGGAGGAAAAAAAAAAAATCTCTTCCCAGCCCCTCTTAGGATATGTTGATGTTCTTTGATTTACGTACCTGCCCATTTCAATGACTCCATCAGATTTTCACTCATTCTTGAATACTGGAGTCTGAAGGCTTCATGTGAGACCAGAAATGTGATTCTCTATTCTGTTCCCACAGTTGTGTTTCTCAGTGCTCATTCTTTTCTACACATCACTGCTCCTGAGAAGGTCATACAAGCTATGTATTTATTTTCAAGGAATAAGATAAAGGATTGGGAATAGATCATCTTTTTTCTACAGGAAAGGATTAACAAGGAGACAAGGAACTTTTTGTCCTACTACTTTTTTTCATGTGGCTTTGATTACCAGCATGAGACTGGCAGAGCTTTTGGCATTTCTGCCAGACCTTGATGAATGGGAAAACGTGGGTTCCAACCTGTGCTATCTGAGCACGCAGCAAAATCCTAGAGTACAGCTGTCTCCTGTCTCCCACATCAGCCGGATGGTATGAATGCTTCAAAGTTCTGAGTTTTGTTTATTGCTAGGTTAAGTTCAGTTACGAGCTTGCACTGGATCATTTGGGATTAAACTATAAGAGGAACAGTGAGGGTGGGACACGCAAAGACATACCCGCAGTATTGGCTGATACTTTCCCTCTTTACCAACTGAAATTGCTGAGGTCTCTAGATGAACTGAAACTGCTGAGATCTCTGCAGCTGTACCTTTGTGCTCCTGCTCAACCCTCTGTACACTTCAGTCCCACTGTCACTTTGCTATTAGCTACAACGTAGAGATGTGCAGCTTGCTCAGACAGACAGACTGGAAAGCCATTTTGCCACAAGATTTCTTTCCCACTAGTGAAGTAAGATGACCATTTAACTACGAAGTCTTGACCTCGACGCTTGTCAAGAACCTTAACCTTCACTTGATAGATCAGTTTTCAGTGCACTCTCTGCTGCCTTTTAACTGGAAGTACTTCCAGCACGAGTCATCATAAGTCACCTCAACGCAGGTACTGTCTACACACTTCTTTTGTTTAAGGGCTTTGCAGTGCTCCTCGTGTGCCCCCCAAACCGTTGCTAAAGCACTGCGCTTACTGACGTGGAAATGCAGGCCAGGTAGATGCATAAAAAACCAAGCTGTCATATCACACCCTTCCTCCATGACAAGATCTTCCCCAGATCTTCTACCACATCTCAGTGCAGGAACTTCTTGTGCTCTAACATTTCCTGTGTTATTCATCAAACTTTTCCATCTTCCTCCTTAATTTGACAAACAATTTTGTAGAATCCCCTAGTGTCCATACTGCCCAGTCCCTTCTTTTTCAAGGCTGGTTCTGTAAATAATCAGCAGATGATCCTTGCTTTGCAAACTCCATCATCTCTCTCTCTCTGCTGTCAGTGTTACTCTACTGTCCTACTTGCACTGCATTTCCCTACTCCCACAATCCTGCAGTGTGTGCTCCATCTGACAACACCTACAGAAACTGAATTACAGGAAGAAGTGTTTGTGACACACCACATTGCATGAAACTGGGCTAGCATTGCACAGCTCTTCATGTTGCTCCCCACCGCAGTTTGTCTGGAGGCTGAATGACCCCAAAACTTGTCTGAGAGGGCAGATAAACAGACTCTGGAGGGGGAATAAGGGATTATGGGAAGAAATATCTCTTTCAGATTGGTGGATTCAGTGACTGACCGCTTTTCACTTTGAAGATCACATATGCAGAGGAGACTGTGAGAGCACTCATGCGTTAAGAGATACTGAAGTCAGTGGTTTTCAGTTCTGTACTTAAACAAAAAATCAACTTTTTTGCTAATACAACAATGGGGCTTTACTCACAAAACCATAAATTAGAGAGGCAGGTAATGACAGTAGTCTACCTTTCTTCTGGTAAAACTTCAGAGCTGCTGTTAGTGAAGGAATAACTTAGAACATGTCCTACAGCACCACCTAGCAGGCTAATTTAAAAGCGGTCTGCATCCCTTACTCCTTGACTGTAATGAGGTGCTTACACAACAGACGGGCTGCACTCCCTTCTTTCATCTTTCACTCTGTAGCAGCTGCTTCTTAAAACCAGAATTCTGTCAGCCTGGTGCTTAGTGAAGTTGGGATCTCTACTCTCCGTAATCATGTTTATGATAAAGCATTTCAAAGAAACTACACTATGAATGCAAACTGAACTAACATCTTGAGTACTTGCATAGGAAACTATTGGCCTCCAGACATCTTCAGCTGGCAAAGGCACCTTTCAGAAAGTACAAACCAATCCAAACATTTATCCACTAGAGTGAGTGAGCCTTAGCAACAAGCAGGCTTTCAAAATCCATCATCAGTGTGTCTTAATTAGCGTGGAGTACAGTCCGAAGCAGTCCTTCATCATCTGCACTTTGTACTTCTGTATGGAGGATGAGTGTCAGCACCTATTTACAGATGGTAAGTTTTAGTAGATGATGGAATTACGCACTGAGGCTGCAGAGCCGTGGCTATTAAAGTTCTCTGCTGATAAATGGGAAGATGAAGCTCTACTGTCCTTTTTTTCTGGCTGCCTCCCACTTCTTTAGAGCCTTGGCACTTGTATGGGAACTGTTGAATCACAGCCTGAACCTCTGATTGACCACCTGAGGCAAGCGCTGAGTCAGCTGCAGAGGCACAGGTGAATGCAGTTTCACCTGAGTGACCAGAAGGGGTGGAGCATGGCTGCACCTCTCCTAGACCCCATTTAAGGGCTGACTCCTAAAGAAGAAGGATCTCTATCCGGAGATCCTTCCCCTTGGAGCCCTTCTGTGAGCTTGGGATATGGGGTAAAATCTTTATTTCATTTCTCCTTTGTAACGCGATAATCTCTCTCGTCCAATACCTGTTTGCCACACAGTACCTTTCAGACTTTTCCACGACCCCATCCAAGTTGGTAACTAGTAGAAAATGACTGCGGTTGCTTTGTTTGTTTTCAGTATGGGAAGTCTGCTGCTGACAGTGAGTTAAAAGCAGGTCATGGAAAGGTCTGACGAACACCAGATGTGGCAAAAAGTGAGGTTCAGAGGGAGAAAGTTGTGGGGAAGGTAAGACCTTTCCTCTGACTTCTCCCTTTGGGTGGCAGCAGACTGCTAACCTGTCCTGCCGTTCTGCATTAAACTATAACCTAAGGCAAGACCAGCGGCCTCTCACAAAGAAGGGTGTTTTCTTAGCAGTTAGCAACTTGTCTGTTGGGAGTTAAAACCGAGGATGCCGTTAATAGTCTCAGTTCACATAGGAAGGTAAGCTGGCTAGGTCTGGCCAGCTGGGTCTGTGTAGCACTAGCATTTCTATAATGCGGGGACAAGCAGGAGATCACTGAGCAGGAAAAAGATGAGAGTGATATGTTTATTAGGATGCTTTCATAGAAGCTGTAGCAGAACGTTTCAGTTTGAATGACAGCTCTTAAGTTCACGGTCTCAACTCTGTTATCTGACAGTCAAAATTCAAGCCTGATCTCCTCTTCTCTGCACTGAGCAAACCAGGGGACCTCAGCCCCCCATTCTGATCGTCTGCTCTTTGACCACCTTTTTGCCCCCTGTGGTTTCTGCAGTGGAAGGGCTCTATTAATGGTGTATAAAAAGGGGATTTAAGCAGGATTAACGCATGGAGCTGTAGCACTGAAACACAAGGGCACGTATTGAAATCCCAGCGGCGCTCACAGTGTTTTTCCCCCTCGCTGTCCCAGCGCACAGCTGACGTTTCTGAGCTGCAAACCTCGGCTGCCCGAAACTTGGGGAGTTCTGCATGAAACGGCGACTTTAATTCCTGAAATGACGGGAACGCTTCCCTTACGCAGCACCGCGTGCTGACACGACACAAGGCTCGGGCCGAGCCGGATGGGGCTGCCACAGCTGTCCCCAAGCCTGCAGCTCTTCCAGCTGGCACCGCGGCCCTGCGGCAGCTGCTGGGGGGCTCTGGGGGACGGGGAGGCGGCACGACCCGGCGCACGAGGCCCGCACTAGCCAACGCCGCACAGAGGGGAAGGAACCGCACCGCCCGCCCCTTCCTCTTCCGCCCTCCGCACGCCGCCCGTCGGAGCCCCGCCTCGGCAGCAGCCGCGGTGCGGAAGCCCCGGTAGGTGCGGGGGCCGGGCGGGGGGAGGCGGTACCGCCCTTTTGTTGCCGTCGGGGCTGACTGTCGGCCCCGCTGGAGCTGGGCGCGGAGCTCTGCGGGGCGGGAGGGAGAGCGAACGGCTTTTCGGCCGGCTCCAGCCCCGGCCCGGCCCCGCTTTTGCAGCGAAAAGCTTCGTGCTCTCTCATGAATTTGCCTGTACGTATGCGCAGTGGCAAAGAGTGTTTCGGCTCCTGAGGGAGACGGGCCTGTAAGTCGTGGTGTGGCGTCACCAGAATTCAGTACATTAAGTCAGAGTTTGCGGGGTATGGTCTGTATAGATCACCACGTGGCTCCCGCTTGCCTTCCTTACCGGTAAGAACATTCAAGGGCTCTTCCCCTGTTGAATTTACAGTTTGAAAGGGCTTCAGGGAAAGGAGCTGTAATAACGTATCACTAAAATGCTGCCTTTAATTTAATCCCTTTCTGTGCCCCTGGGGTTGATAGCTGTTCACTGCTGATGGTGGCAGGTGTATCCCGGCACATCACACAGCGCTGGTTTGTGGTGTTACAGCCCCCAGTTGTCCGCCTTACCCTTTGTGGGAGGGTATTGTTCAGCCTGGGTGGAAGAAAAGAGCATATGGCAAAGATTCAGCTGCTGCGGTACAAAGCCCAGCAGCGCAGCAACACCCACCTTTGATGGTGCTCTGTGCGAAGGCCATAGCGGTTCCATCCAAACAGTTTCCTTCTGCCACCTGGGCTTCTTGTGAGGACAGCTGGAAATAGCAGCGTCTGAAACAGCTGCAGCAAGATTCCCCCCCAGCACATGTGTTAAGGCTCTGAGAGAAGAAGCATTGCCAGATGCAGGTGGGAACAGGCACCCAAGTGTCACTGATATCTTTTGGATTTAGGCACCTAATTCATCGAATCATAGGAAGGGTTAGGTTGGAAGGGTCCTTGAAAATCATCTAGTTCTATGCCCTTGCTGCAGGCAGGGTTGGATTAACCAGTAATTAACTGTTTATTAGCTGTTATAACTTAACAGTCGCATCATTTTAGGAGAGGATTTTGTAGCCACTGGGATTTTTTTAGGAGGTTAGAGCTCTCCTGGGCTCTAACCCATCCTATGGCTCGGTCTGTAAAAGGAGCTGATACTCCCCAAGGGAAGCAGAACTCTTCAACTGAAGGAGCTGACAGGTTGGAAAGTTTTTGTATTTATCTGCTGATTTGAATAGTCACAACGTAGTCATCTGCCCTGAAACAGTTTCTATCCCAGGGTGAGACAGAGCCACAGCCTGGCAGGTGATATCTGAAAAACCAGAAGAACGTACTGTTCTTTTTCTTTGCATTTGGAAGTTGATGATCCACTAGAAGAAACTCCAAAGGCCAATTCTGTCTCCTGAAATTTCCCAATCAAGATACGATCCCATTTTGGATGTTGCAGTTAAGCTCAGGTTACCGAGTTCGGTTTTGAGGTAACTAAATGAAATTCTTGGAGATATACAGTGGAGGAAGTTAGGGTAGGTTCATCTGGTTATTGTCTCTTCCTGGCCTTAATATCCGCGGTCTGTTGCCATAGCGGAGTGCAGCAGTAGGACTGTGCTGGCAAGGAGTAGTGCATCGGGTAAATACAGAATGTCTATTGATTGCTGGGGGGAGGAGGAAGCGTGGCAGCTTTATTATTGGCTTTACCACAATGGATTGATTTACTGGAGGAGAGGGAGAAGTTAATTCTTCGTTTCAATTATCCTTTGTTGTTCGGAGGTCCCAAAATTAATGAGTATCGCTTTCTCTGTCGAAATATGCTGTGTTTTGTTGATGTAAATGAGGGTTTGTTTCATGGGTTACTGCTCTTTGCTGCTGCTTATGTTGTTTTTAAACTGCTAGAGGGATGTGAGGCCCATTTCAGCATGCTTTAATTCCTGATTTTGTGTTACAAACAGGTTAGGATTTGACTATGGGAGCGCGGTTCCTGCGGAAGGCATCTGTCTGGTTAAAGAAGCACAAGATCACTTTGTTGGCTACTTCTTGCGTGGGACTGTTTGGCGCTAACCTTTCCTATCACGTATTTCCTGAGCAGACGTTCAAACTGTTGCACGAGTGCTGGTCAGATGGGCGGCCAGCTGAGCTTTCTCAGAGTCTCTGTGCCGTCTTTCAGGATGTCCTTCGAGATACTGCAGTGAAGTCCACCAACTTCCAAGCCTTTGCAGCTTCTGGCTTCCACCCGGTCAGTGCTGGAATCCCCTGGCTGCCTGCGGGTTCTTTGGTGGGCATCCCTCCTAATTTTGATAGCACAGTTGAGGATAAAAGAGGAATAGTCAACCACGTTGTTGTGATCGGTGGCAGGGAAGTAGACTGGGAAAGCAACGAAGGTGTTGCTTTGAAGGAAGCTCTGACGTTTTCACTTGAAGCACAGAAGTTTGCACTTGCCAGAGAAGTTGTGTATTTGCAGAATGGCAGCCCGTTAGCAAGTGCAGCTGTGGCTCCATTGTGCTTAGCTGGTACGTGTCTCTGTGGGACGGGTATAAAGATATTTCTGGGTCTGTATTCTGGTCACAGGGTACTTCGCGGCATCTGTAACCTCATCACTGCTGCCGCTGGACTAATCCTCTATTACATTTCTTATGATGCTATGACCTATCACCTGGACTGCAAGGCTGACAGGAATGCAGCTACTGTATCCAAAGACTATGCCAAAGGTGGGGTGGAATTTTATGACAAAATCCTGTCCCGCAACAGGATTCTTCGTGCTCTGATGGGCAAAGAAGGGACAAAAATATATGCCCCGAGTGGTAACCTTTTCCCAAGGCACTGGTTCAGAATAAAGTATACCCCGTACACTTACCGAAGAGATTTAATTGTTAATATTTTAGAAGAGCTCCAGGCATAGGAAGGGAGTGCTTGAATTTTAAGCTTGTGAATTATGTATTCTCTTTGGAACGCTGCTGTGCTGCTTTTTTTTCCCCTTCTCTGTGTCTTCATTAGAATTTTGGGGTTTATTTTTGCATATAGTTTGGAAGGCAACTATTGCACATTTCGTGAATAAAGAATTCTCTCTTAAAATATTAAAGAGCTGCTTCAAAAGTGTTCTGCTCTGTGTGCATCTTAAATCACAAGACCGCTGAGGAAGGGAGCTGCTCGGATGCTAATCTGGAAGTTGTGCTGCTCTGCTCCCCCTTACTGCCAGTTCCAGGCTGAGAAAGGGTAAAGTCAAACAGAGTTTGGGGAACATTATCATTTAAACATGGGTAGTTGTGTGAATTTTTGCCATTCCTCCTATGGTACAGCCCTAAGATGTTGAAACGACTGGGAGTCTGTGTTGTGCGGTTACATAAGTACTGAGACACAGCACTTTTGTTCTGTGTAAGTTCTTAACGTTGTGTAAATTCTTACAGTACAATCACCATTCTTCAGTAGGGCAGGCTGGTTACACTGCCATGTACACAAATACAGCTAGATTATTATCTAGCTAGATCTGGTTTAATCAGGATGTCACTGTGACTGCAGTGAGTACGGGTGTCCCAACAGCAGGGCTATGAAACCAACATCTGCCATAGGTTGGGTGTTTTCTCACAAGTGGGATCATGCTGTTCAGAAGAGGAACTTCAGTTTGCTTTGATATGGCTTTTGTTTCATTTTTAAGTACATCTTGTTTTTTTTTAATCAACTTTTCTGTCATGGCATAAAGACAAGGTCAAAGAAATAAATCGTTATCCATCACAACAATAAGTGTTGTCAATGTTTACTCAAAGTATCGCTGAGTTCTGTTTTGCTTTGGATCACGTATTGACTTAAAGTGGATATACTGACAGCTGGAACGCTGGTGTTGCTTTACATTGCTTAAAGTGTATCTCTAAGTTGTTTGGGTTTCTGCTGTGCGATGGGTATTTTTCTGGACCATCTCTGATCACTCGTTTGTTCTTGAAGCATCAACTCATGAGATGCCTCTTCTGGATGGTTTCTGGCTGTGGGATATAAGTTTATTGTTCTCTTGACCTTTCTGAAAGAGTTTGGCAGAATCTCCTGTTCTGTGGAATAATGAGACTTTGCTTTCAGGCTGCTGGTTTTCAAAGCTCCAGGCTAAATTTTATTTGTCTTTTCTTCCAGGTAAATCCAATATAAAAGGTCAAGATAGAGGTTTGCTGGTTTAGTAATGTAGTGGCTCGAGGCTGGAATATAATTTCTGTCTTATGTATTCTGCGAGTTCGATTCATCTTCATGCTACTCCATTAAGCCTGAATTCCATTAAATAACACAGGCGAGAACTTGGCCCACTTGTTTGGCCTAAGGAGTTGCTACTACGTAAGGCATGCAGAGAGGAAATAGAGTCCTTATTTGAGATTTACAGCAGTAGCAATTTAAAGCAAAGCTTAGTTTAAAAAATCTACTGGTCCTCGCTGCTTTTCATCAAGGTGCCTGCAGCTAGTGCAGTTATTTGACATTCTCAGGCTGTAAAGCCCCAGTAATGCTAATAGATTTTGCAGTTGTGCTCTTTGCATTACTCTTCCAGCTGGATTCTCCAAGCAGCTCCAAGTATCTGTAGGTGCCGTGTTGGATTTAGCCTTCTTTTAACTTGCTGTGGCATATTGGTGTCAGTGTGGGATTGCAGGCTGGTTGTTCTGAGACATATTCTCTTGCCTCCCTAAGAGATGTGCTTACGAGGGGCTTGCACAGCTGGATCTCTGTATAGTCAAGCTCCTACTCTATAGCCAGCCATGAGATGTGGAAGCACAGTCCTGTCAACAGAAAAGTGTCCAGATCACAACTGCTAATTAAGAGTTCCCATAATTTTGGGAACCATGAATTGTCTTGCAAATTCAAGTGTATGGCCATGAAAATACTCATGCAAAGGCTTACAACATTGCAAAAACAGAAAAATAATGAGGAAAAGTGAGTTTATTTGGTGGCCTAGGCTCAGTTTACAGGTAATGTTGTAGTCTCCAATAGCTCTGAGGCTCAAACTCAGAGGAGTTCAGGAAGCACATTGTGGTGGTATCTGAGCTCTGTAGGAGAAGCCAATTGAGACAGATGTGGTACAGGTTTTCTTGCAGAAAAGCAACAGAAAACGTAAAGCAAAGGGAATTGCTAGGAGGCTGATATAACAAGTTTCAGCCAAGCAAGTGTAAAAGCCAGAGTGTGAATGAAATAATGAACTCTCATGAAAATGGATATTGACTGCAAAAATGAGGCTCTCTTTCTGTCTGGTGCAGTAAACTGATTGTAGCGTGGAGTATGAGGTGAAAATGACCACAGTGAGTTGCTAGTTTAAACATATACACAATCTCCTTTAAGGAGAGGTTTCCTTGACATGTTTATTTAGAATATCATCCTGAATTTCTAGGTAACTGAAGAGAAAATGGCCTTTGTAACTTAATTTTTATATAAATGTAAAGTTTGCTGCTACGTAAATCTTTAGAGGATAATGGTGCAGGAGATGAGAGCCCTGTGGATGCTTTGCTCAGAACTCCCACTGGTGTGGAGAAATGCAGCTTTTCTTCCCTCATCCAAAGAGTGATGGCTACTTGTCATCAAGGTTTCTTCAGCTTGTTTAATGGTCAGGAAGGTAAAGCTCTCAGAAGTGCAGCAAGGCTGAGAGCTGAGCAGTTTTCTTATAGCCAGGCAAAGAGTAGAAATAATCTGATTTAAAGTCAGTTTTGAATTGCCTCCTTCTGTCGCTTGCAGGGAGAAGCAGCTTCAGAAGTGGCTGGAGTGAAGCTTCCATGTAGCTTGCATACAAATAACGTCGCCCAGGGTATTGCCACGAGGGCTTCAATTGAAGCATGATATCAATTTAGCCAACAGCACCTCTTATCACAGCAGAACACTGTTATCACCTCTTTTCACATGAAAGTGGCTTCCAGAACCTGACAGATAGGACAATGAGTGCTGACTGGAGCCTGCTGCCCTACAGGGTATGCTGCTGCTGCTGCTGGTGGAGAAAGCGAGGCTGGGAGCCGGGCTGCTGCTTTGCTTCTGAGCAGTTGTGAAACATCCCTTGTGACAAAATGTGGCTTGGGTGGGAGTGAATCGCGATGTATGAATGGAGTAATCGCCCTCTGACCGAATCACAGGCAGCTTTCATTAAAGGAACAAATGCAGAGAATCCAC
The DNA here is from genome assembly GCA_002909625.1 of Bambusicola thoracicus. Classification (NCBI taxonomy): domain Eukaryota; kingdom Metazoa; phylum Chordata; class Aves; order Galliformes; family Phasianidae; genus Bambusicola; species Bambusicola thoracicus. The sequence goes on along the minus strand of PPHD01003818.1, from coordinate 14,941 downwards.
CCCAGAGTGAGCAGTGTGGTGCACAGCAGTTGTGGGCATCGCTAAAACAATTGCAGGCATCTCCACTATGTTGGAATGCAATGCCTGGCAAGCAGCAGGCGCAGAGACAAGTATTTGGGCCACATCCTGCAACTGTTATCTGCTCTTGTTCATTAGAAGCTTCATGCAGCAGGTGTGATTGCATTAATATAAACACGATTCAGTTGCAGACAGCCTCCTGCATGTGTGTGTGCCGTGTTCCTCCTTGATTTCATTCATCTCAGCTGGAAATGGGTCTGAGAAAGGCAGAATGCGCTGGTAAGTAAAGGGATGCTAATTGTAGGAAGGTATCACTCAGATTTCAGGACAAGGACAATGCTTGCAGAGAAAAAGAGGAGCTGAATTTGGTTGGTGTCACAGATAGACTTAAAAAGAGTGTCCTGATTCTCTAGGAATTGTTAGGCAAGTGAAGTCTGGAGGAGATGGAACGTGGATGTTGGTGGATATTAGCTGGGCTTCTTCACTGAGACTGTATCTGTTTAGTGACACAGTGCACTCAAGCTGCTCTATTTGCCACATCTGTAAGGAGGAGAAAAGAATTAAAATGTGGCAGGAAATCAGTCTGTGTTCCCATCTGAAAAAAAAAAAAAAAAAAGTCGTTTATTTGGGTAAGGCAACCTGTCAGTTCCACAGCCAGACAGCAGCCTTCTGCAGGAACACTCAGCTTCCTCAGTCAGACAGATTGCCACCATCACAGAAACCAGGAGCTTTCTGTGCACTGCAGCTCATACCTGAACGGGGCAAGAGTTTGAAGGGTGAGCCCTCACCAAATCATGCTTCCTAGCAAGTGGGGGTCTTTAGTCCATCTTCTGGAAGTCAGGCCATTCTTCTTTTGTTTGCTGAAACTGTTTTCCACTGCGAATGTTGTTGCTGCCTTATTCTCTGTTCCTTTGCATTTCCCCTTGCCCAGCTGCTCGAATTGCCTCTGCTGACTCACTTTGCAAGCTGCTGCAGCTCATTCATGTAATTTAGGAACTTATTAAGCTCTCACTTGCTACTTAACACTTTCATTTGCGTTACCTACTTGCTCCCACAGTGCTTGCTAGCCAAAGACCACAGCAGCTTGGACTTCTCTTTTGTTTAATTGGGTTTAGACTTTTTTTTTTTTTCCCCAAGGAAAAATGCCTTTAGCTAACTGAAAAATAATGTGGTTAAAAACCTTCATGTTTTGGCCATGAAAAAAAAAAAAAAACAACCTTGCTTTTGAATTTTCCATTTAGCATGACATTTTGAAATACGCATTTCTTGCTTGCAGTCGCTGGCGCCTTGTTTGCTTTTGATCTTAGTGCCATTTGGCAATTTTGAGATGCTGCTGTCCTCTCTGAGCCCCTAGAAGATGTCTCTCAGAGACCCATTCCTGAAGGTTGCAGGGAACTTCATGTACTGTTGTAGTTGGGTGATAGATCCTGACTTGAGAAACTGGTGTTGTGCCATGATGTGCTTGTACCGATGTTGCCCAGGTGTGTGGGTGTTGCAGCTTGTGTCAGTTCAGTGCCACGCTGGCTCTGCTGATCCAAACAGCCCGTGCTGCTCTTCTTTCCAGACAGAGGAAAGTGGAATTTTGCAAAGTCCCTTTACTGTCAATATTGCTGTATATCATCTGAGACCAAAGCTGTAATCTGTGCTATAAAAACTAGAATGTGCCCAGAAGTGAAAACGACTAAATTACTCCACTGTAACTATAAAGAAATGTGATGAATGTGGAAGTAAAGACCAAACTATAACCTCTTTTACTATTGTAAAGCTCAGTTCATTCTTAAACAACAAATGAATTACAACGAAACACGCTTTGTTTCTCAGGGGAGACTGAAAATTAAGATCAAGCTATGCTGTAAATAACGATGCCAGCTCTTATGCTTTTTTTTCCCCGTTTCCTGACTAGACTGGAGGCACCTATAAATATTTTAGAAAACAGAGCAGAGGAAGAGTTACTGTGTAGAAAGTTTTCCTTGTAAGATCTTTCCTCAGATGGGATGAGCTCCGCTGCCTCAGCAGCTGTGTTATAAAAGCGTGTTATATAATTCTCTGTAGATACCAATAGACAGATGTATTTATGGGTTTTGGAAACTTCATGTAATTTAGGCATAAAACTTGAAGTGTGTTTTGTAGTTCCTCATTAATAATAGTTGAGAATTATGCTCATCTAAGGCAGCACGCATAAATTCTTAATGTTCAGGCATTCATTATATGCCTATGATGGTTAGAAGTTGCCATAGGAAAATAAAAGCCAGTGCTCCCGAAAGTTTTATATATATATGTGTGTGTGTGTGTATATATTCTTTTTAGCAATATGGAAACTTGCATTCATCCTCTAACACTTCTTTCCTCTCTGCTTCCTCGTTCCCCCACTTAATCTACAGAAGCAGTTCTGAGTAATGAAAAAGTCAAATCAGAAATGAGACAAACGTTTTATCGATACAGTTTTCCCTGAGCACGCTATCACCTTATAATGGGAGATGCTGAAATCATCATTTTATAGTGGTTATAAATCCAGAGAGTTTTTTGTAATCGCAGTTTATTGATCTTAACAGTGTTCTCTTGCATCATGTGCAAAGCCAGCTCTGGCACGGTTGCAGATAGGTAGATGAACACAGTGTATGCACATTGGCTTTAAGCCTTCAAAGCAGGTGAAAAGGCGAAAGTTAGTTTTTCTTTACCTTCCTGCACAGGACATAATTTGTGTTGCAAATCTGAACAGAATAAAAATGACAATAATATTTGATGGGATTTTCCATGTATTTGAGATTGCTTTGAGTGAGTATAAAAGGAGAAATCTTAGCTGAAACTTCAGAATGGATGGATCACAAAAGGTAAAGTTTCTTCTGGAGTCACGGGATGACCAGGTCTTTTTTTAGGGGAAAGAAGAAAAGCACCGATGTGATGCCATGTTCAGAACAGGCAGTTCAGCTGGGACGCGCACTTACTGCTCCTTGACCCAGATACAGAAGTGCTTGTTCTGTGGAAGTGTTACATGGAGAGCACGGAGGTAAGTTTTCCTGAAGTGAGAATTTCCCAAATTACATCATGGCTGTCTTTGAAGTCTCTTTGATTCTGGAACTGGAAACAGGGCTGATGCAGCTTTGAACCCTGCAGGATGCTGTGTGTGCGTTGTGGGAATAGATGTGTCAAAATTCTTTCCCCTTGCACTGAGCATTTTCATCTTGAATTTTCAAAGCTGACATCTGGTATGAAAGAGTTGGTGCCTACCTGGTATTTCGTGGGTATCGGATGGAGGCTGGCTTCAGCTAAAACTATGGGAGTGAAAAGCCTCTGAGGAAAAAACCAGACCTACAGGACTGTCACACTGCTTCTAATCTTGCCGAGTTTCACCTTAGATGGTGTAAAATGAGTTTTGAATTGATGGCAGTAATAGAGGCACTGGTGTAAAACCAAACGTGGCTATGTAGTGCTACAAACCAGTGAGTGCCAATCAGTGGGCATCACCCAAGCATTCTTAGGTACGCAGCTCCAGTGGGCTGCTGCTGGACCTGGGAGAGGGTCAGTCATTCTGTCTGTTTGCTTTGAGCAGCCCAAAGCTGTGCTGCGAGGATCAAACCCATCCCAAAGAGCAGCTGGGATGTCCCTTCAGCACATGGCTGGAGGATGTCACGCTGCACTCATGGTGTGCTACTGTGCATGTCAAAGTGGCTGAAGACCTACGTTAAATCATCTCTTCAGGTTTATGATTTGTAGGTTCCAACTATGATCGCGGTGAGATTAGTTTGGGAGTGGTGTTGTAGGCAAGGATGAGAGTCCCCACCTTGTGTCATGGTGTGAAGGAAGTGCAGGAACTGTGAGACTGGAAGGAAAAGACATGAAGATTACTAAGATGGGTTCCTGAATTGGGGGGAGCCTGGGCTGTCTGTGTCACAAAATCCAAGGAACATTTGCATCATATGCTCATTAGATCTAATGTGGAAAATGTCCTTGCAAAGTAGGAGACTGAAACCAAGTAATCTCCCAGAGAGGATGACCTAACACAAAGTAGTAACTGACTGCTATTTGGACAGGTTATTTTCTGTATTCCTTCTGCTTGCTTTTCAAGTCTTTCTTTGATTTTTTTTTTTTTTTTTTTTTTTTTAATGTTGGCTTCCTAGAAAAAAAGAAAGAAAGAAAAAAACAGAACAAAAAGAAAAGAAAAACAACAGAAAAGAAAAAAAACCAACAGAACACTTTTATTGATATTAAAGGAAGCTAAGGAGGGCAAAGAGACTGCTACATATTTTGTTACCATCCAGAAAAATCTTTCCAAGGACTGTAGCAGAGAAGTATTATCACTTCATGTGTCTTGTACAATTTTCCATCTTTACAACTTTATTTGTTAGCACTTTGTAACTTTCCTTAATTAAGGCTCTCTCCAGCTTGCCACAGAGCATGCAATATACATTTTCAATTGCAAAAACAGGCTCCCTGAAAACTGATGTGTAAAACAAAGATCACATTGTCAGTGTTTTATTTGCTGTCACTTGATGTGTGCATCCATCGTGAACTCATCAGGAGCTTTGTAACTCAGCTAGTAAATGTTTTTCTACCTTGCAGCTCATGAATGGCTTCGCAGGCTGCCAGCCATAAGCCAGAGCTTCCCCAGTTTAGGAAGCAGCCAAGCAGCCCGTTCTGTTCAATATCCCTGTGAGTAACTTAGAGAAAGTGAATGCAGAGTTTTCTCCATGCCTCTCTGATGCTGCTAATAGATGGTTTTATGGGCTAAAGAGCATTGATTTATCAGACAGAGAGCATCCTACATAAGAGTCTTAGTTTCAGACGTGAACTTTGAGTACCTCTTGGCAGACAGTCACACGAGCATTGGCAGCAAGTCATGGTGAACATATGCGCTTGAGTGGTTCCTGCCTAGTGGGGGGGATTGCTCGATGTTCTCTCAGAAAAATAACTTTTTTCAGGAATTCAGTAAAGTACATAGGTTTGGAGGACATGGTTGCATTTGGGGAATCAGCTGGCTGTGTTGCTTTGCAGTCTGGGATCTTGTGGTCCAGCTAGCGTTATGTCTGCTCTTCATAGTCACTGTTGGCTTGCCGAGTGCCAGGGCCGTGCCGGTAGGAAAACCAGTGTAGCCAAAGGGGTTTAAGTGGGAGTCTGACTGAGGAAAAGGGAGACTGACCCAAGAGTGTGGTTAGCTCTTACAACAGGATGAAGTCTCCACTCTGCCACAACTATGTATTATTTAGTTACCACAAAAGGATGCCATGTCATTTGAGTCAGTGGGTTTTGGCTAGATTGAAGGTCTGGCTTTGCTTATAGGCTGGTGTAAGGTGTGTAACTGTGGGTATTTCATCACCTGGGACACTTTCTTTGGCCCAGTGAACTCTGGTCCTTTAGCAACATTCTGTCTCTCCAGAAAGAGTTGAATCACCTGTTGGTAGCAAACACAATTTTTGCTTCTGCCAAATATGCCACTCAAGAAAATAGTGGCAAACAGAGAACTGAGTGTAGATCCAAGGTTTCTACTGGCTCAAGAGTCTCCTTCACATCAAGTCTTCCTTATTCCCCTTCTACTTTATACATACAGGGACAGAAGAAATGCCATGATTATAGCTTATGGAGGTACTGCCCAACAATCTCGCAGGAACAACGTGCCTCACTGATTTTAGTGTTTAACTGTAGCTGTACACTAGCATGCTGTTTCCACTGAATTTCTGTAGAGATACCAGGAAGATGCTTAAACTATTAGAGGAAAATAAATAGATCTTGATCTGAAAAGTTTGAGAACCACCATTGAAGCAGATTTGTTATGTCATTGCTGAGAGTATTGTCTCCAGAAGTTAAGAGTGTTTGCAGCTTCTCTGCTCTTTCAGCATCACTTTGGGTGATTCTTGTCTGGAATCTTCTATTTTTTTTATCTGAACAGGCACAGTCTCTCCTGGTAGTCTCAGATGGAAATATTATTTGTCATTTCTTACGCTCTGGTGTTGTAAAATGGCCATTAAGAATTGACTGCTGTTGACCTAAAGGTATCTTATTTTTAATGATAACAAAGTGGTTTCTGTCTTTTGTAGGGCGTAGGCCCCTGTCCTTGTCACTGGGAAGATAATGAGAGGCTATCAGATGAAAGGGCCCAGGGTGACTGGTTTTATCAGATGTAGCTGTTATTGAAGTTACACAAGAGATGCCATACCTTTTGTCAAAACTGCTTTGGAACGATGTGTTTACAGGAGAATCCTCATTGATATGTTTAGAATGAAGTTTGCTTCCATGTGCACTGTCCGTGCTGGAAATTCTCTCCCTCAGCCCATCCTGAAATTCAGAGGCTGAAGTTTTAAATCTGTTTTTGTTTACTGACCTGAAGTTGCATAGCATGTCATTTTCTTCTTGCCTTTGTACGGGGAACACACTCTTGGGGGTAGTTACACGGCAGCTGCCCCTAAGTTTTTGCGGGAGGGGGTCTCCATCAAAAAAGAATACCCCAAAAAATGTATTTTGCAGTTAGAGTTATGCATCCCTCCATTCAGGAACCTGGGAGGGTCCAGCAGGAGCTACCAAGGTGATCAGAGTCTTGGAGCACAGTACCCATAAGTAGGGGCATGGGGAGCTGGACTTAGTTGCAGAAGAGGTCTGGAGTTGAGCTGATGTGGCAAAATGAGAAGTTAAGGATCTGGGGTTGGATCTCGCTTAGAGCAGTTGTGCCAAGCTGAGGTTAATTGCCAAATAGCGCTGCTAATACATTCATAGGGAAAATTGGGTCACATGTAAGTCATTATTGAGAGTGAATTCCACCTTTCAGTTCTGCAGTAAATCTTCATACACTCCTTTGTGGTGATTTTCATGGGCGGCCCCACTCTCTAGTTTTGTCAGGCTCCTCCAAGGTATTTTTGTGGTCCACTGACACGTCCCATCTACAGAATTCTGCCTTTCACTACTCTCATTACTCACTTATGAATTAATTTAACAAATCAGGTTGGTCTTAGTATGATACAAACAACCATATGTGAGAAAGAAAAATGGCTGAATATTTCTACTCTTTGTTTTCTGTCTCCGAGCCAACTTCCCATTGAGTGGTATCCCCTGGCCACTTAGTCCTAGAAGAAGCTTTTTGCTGGGAGTGTATCAATTTCCATTAAAATAGCGTTGTTCCCTTCTGATCACTGTTTGGTTTATCAACTCAAGGAATTGCAAAGAGTACACAAATATCTCTTGCTTTGGCAAACCCACATTGTGTCATCCCAGCTTTTTCTGGTCTCTAGGTGATGAAAACTGGCATAATTGCCCAGTTTTGGGTGACTCGTGTCCAGTGGGAATCCAGTTTTTTATTGGCAATGGCTGTGAATAGCAGGGATGCAAGAGCGGATCCAACAAGGGGATCTTGTGCCCAATTCTTGACTTTTCTGCACCATTTGAAAAAAAAAGATCCATTTTTTTTTTCGCTGAAAGTCTGTCTTGTTGTAACGTGTTTGGTTTCTTTTTGATGCTCTGAGAACATCTTTGCGTTGGGGAAATAAATTTTTCCTCTCACAGTTTCCCACAGCCGATCAATTATTCAGTATTTGAGAACTTTGAGGTTTCTTAAGCAGGAGTGATAGGAGAGAAGATAAGTCACAACACATGATACCACAACTCACGTAAATGTGGGCATGAATGATTTATTTGGGAAGCCAGTATTCATCCTTTTAGTTTTGTTTTGCATGCTCAGTGGGACTCTGTTGGACACAAATCATCTGTAAGTTGTATTTTCTATTAAAATACAGAAATCAGAACGTGTTTCTACCTTTGTGTATGTTAGAAGCAAGTGATGACTTTGAATAACGGGCTAGAAGCAATGTTCCTATCAATTAAAATTGCTTCTCTGAAAACAGCAGTTACATGAATTTATACCTCCCTGAGTTTTAGGTCTGTGTATTTTAACAGGTCACCAAGTGGTAGATGGTTTGACTGTCCTGAAAGCAGAGCTAATCTAAACAGAAAGATTTACAAGCTGACAAGGAGCAAATAATGAATATTTAATGCATATATTCCTGTTTTTTGGATTTGTTCTAATCATGATTACAGAAGGTGGCTGGCAGCTTTCTGTTCCATGCGGTAGCACTTCCAGTAGGTGCCCTTTTTTCTTTTCCAAGCACAGAGCAGTGGCTGTCACTGCAGGATAGCACAGGAGCAGTTAAAACATCCATATCTTGACTGCTGCCTGAGGATTTTCAGAGTGCTGTACGTGCCTCACATGGGATGGGCAGGAAGGCAGGCACCGGTATAGCCCCTGGCTTCAGGGCACAAGGGTTTTTGTTATCATCAGCCTAAAGATACCATATTTGGCCTGTTCTGTTTGGTGACTGGCATTGACAAAAATTATTTTTTTTAGGAAAAGCATTTTGCCCAATTAAGAGAAGTGTTCGTCACTCAGCTGGTTGCCACCAATGTCATCTGCTGTGCTAACTTCACTTCTCTGTGAGGATGTCTTAGAATCATGGTATCATTTCAGTTGGAAGGGACCCTTAAAGGCCATCTAGTCCAACTCCCTGCAATGAACAAGGACTCCTACAGCTCCATCAGGTGCTTGGAGATGTTTCTCTGAAGGCTGTCCAGCTTCTGTCATCTTTCTAATTTCACTATTAACAAGGCTTTTGTAGTTTTGATGGGCAGAGTCCACTTTCTTCATTTAAATCTGTTATTCTGAGTCACCTTAAAAGAAGGAGAATGGTGGCACTGGGGAAGGGTTAGCTTGAGAGCTCTCTTATGGAAGGTTTTTGATGCAGAGCAGAGAGAGAGAGCTTGAGACTGTCTAAAACTATAATCTTTTAACGTGCTAAATCTCTGTTCCCTAAACGCAGAGTCTTTTTATATTATGGTAAGGTTGTCATAAGTTGCTGATGTAGGCTGGTAAATAATGCATCTTATATTTAGTAAATAGGAAAGAAAAAAAAAAAAACATTAAACCTTCTCTGTAGAATTTTTCCAGCACGGTGCTTAAATTTGCTGGAGAAATCCAAGATGGCACAAGCTGTCAAGTGTCGAGACACAGCTAATACAGTGCAGGTTTTTCCTGCGGATGAACATTCAAGGACATTCTAGCCTTTCTGCTTAAATTCCAAAAAAGATGCAGACAAAGTAAATATTAGCTTTGTGCTCAGCCCTTTTCTTTGCACATCAGGTGTCAAGGGCCTTGCCAGTTTTTATTTTGGCAAGCCTGATTACCAGGTTTGCTTGCCAAGGCTGGAGAGAAACATCCTTTGTTGGCAAGGTGGTCTGGATGACCTAATGCTAATAGCTGCTGCTTTCTGCAGCTTCTCTGGTTCTGCTGAGGATTGTGGCACTGGGCACTCCAGTTTCGGCTTGCTGGAAGCCTCTCATTGCTCGTACTGCTCAACTGCTGAAGTTCAGTCTACTTGCCCCAGTGTGTTGTATCTGAAAGATATGAGGAGTGATTCAGCGTTTATCAAAGCTCTGTCGCAGGGTTTTAGTGTCTGTTGGCCACACTTTCAAAGGTGCCCGAGGGTGTAATGAACAATGAGTGAAACTTGCACGGTGCCCAAGGAGCTGAATGCTGGGTTGCTCCTTGAGCACAGTCTGAGTAATGAGCACTTCTCTATTGAGCGAAAGGACTCGGAGGAACAGATTTCGCCTTCTATTTTACTGGGTGAGAAAACTCTATTAATCTCTCTTCCCTTTGCAGGAGAGCTGTAAGTGCAGCAAACTGTGAAGTTAAATGTTTTTTATACCTTGTAATGACAAATTGTCCGCGTCGCAGTCCTTCCTTTAAAAGCAGGATCTGTGTAAGACGCTTCTTCAGGAAATTGGCTTTCTCCTCATTAAGCTAATCTTTTCCCCCAGAACATAGAGTGTTCCACGTGTTCACAACTGCTCAAACATGCTCTCACCATCAAGTCGTTAATGAAGGCGGCTAAGTAGGAGATAGCATTAGAATCATTACCTAGTGACAAGACATAGAATTATTCTGACATCCCATCTCGAAGGTGCAATTCGGCTCTCATTCAATATTTCAAGATATTAAAGAATTAAGCTAATAAAGCCAGGGCTTAGGAAATTTGTTTGTGATTTTGGAGCCATACAGTCCTACTGCATGATGACAACTGCTGCAGTCTTCATGCGAGTGAGGCAAATATATAGCAGAAAAATAGCAGTAAATAGAAATGTGAATACGTTCCTATTTTGTTACCCTAGGCTAGAGGGCAGGAAGCAGGTGAATGCAGTATTGCCCAAGCTGGAAGTGAATGAGCACCATTTACCTTGGGCATCACTGGGCCATGGTGTCCATCTCCAAATCCACTCTCTCTCTGACAACAGCCATTGGGTGCACAGGTCAGGACAAGAGTCCTGTTTCCACCATCTTTTCCTTCTCAAAGCACTTCAGTTTTCTTCTAAAAGTAGTTACAGAGTAGGCTTTTTGTGTGTATGAAAACAGCGAAGTCATATCTGACTGTATCTGATCAGAAACCAAGGCAGAGATGCTGTGGAGCAGGCAGAGTAGACAGAGCTCCTATGTGATGCTTTTGCTTTCTTGTTTTTATTTATTTGTCTCTTTTGAGGACTAAGGAGACACATGCAACAGATTATAGCCTGCACTATTTTTAAGCAGTGTGTGTGCATATATTTGATGTGTTTATTTTGTTTCACTTCCGCATCCATAACCAGCAAACACAAGTGCAAAGCAAGGTGAAATTCTGTAGAGACGAGTATACTGTAACGCTAGCTGGGAGCCAGCTGCAATGCCAGTTTTCAGCAAGAAGCTCTTTTACATCAGTATTTTGTTCTGGCAGAAGACAGCTTGATGCACTGCAGGAGAATAACAGCTGTGCACAGTAGTGAAGTTGCCTCTGCACCAGCACAGGGGCTTTTTGTTCAGGATTGTGCTTTAGCAACCAACCTCCCAATGCTTCTGCGCTCCCATACTTTGGGATGCATCGCAGCGAGGTCTCCAAACACGCACCAGCTGGTTTTCTAAAGGATGTGCTCTGAGAAGCAGATTTGGCTGCTGTCCCCTGAGCTGCTTGTCCTGTGCCAGCCCCCGAGCCCAGCAGCCCGATATGTGGGGTGGAGCTGCTCTCTGGGGGGCTGCCACAAGGCTGTCCTGCTATTTCACATACCAAATCAAAAAGAAAACCAACTTCTTATTGTTACTAATAATAGTAATAGTATATTACTGCAATAGGAGCCATCATGTAGCGTGGGCATGACCTGTCTAAGAAGGAAGTAGCCCTGCTCATCCAGGACACAAGCCAGCCTGTGCCTCTTGGGAACTGGGAAGCATTGCCTGGACTCATTTTATTTCACAGCATGTGCACCTATTCTGTGGTTTAGAAGAGGAGATGCTTTCTTTGTGACATAAAATGCAGTCTTGCACCACAAGACTATCCCTCTGTAAGGTCTTGCATCACTAAGTATCATGATGATCTTCTTTTGGCCACTGACGATAAAGGTGAATTTTATTCAGAATGTCTATGTTGAAATTGGAAAATTAAAGGGAGTAAGACAAGAGTGGCATTCATGGGCCTTGGGTTAGGATCTTGAAGAATATTTGCATAGCTATAGATTTAATTGTGCATTTCAGAGGCCTGCAAGCAAAACGTTTATTCAGAGTCTGAAGATTAATTGCAAATGAATATAAATTAGTCAATCTTTCATGAATAGACTGGGAAGATAATGAGAGTGGATGCATTCAGGAATTAAAAGGGACATGGTCAGTGAGCAGGGTGGGTTTGAGGTTTGGACTGGATAATCTTAGTGGTCTTCTCCAACCTCAGTGATTCTGTGATTCTAAGAGGAGCACAGATCTGAAGCGAAGTGAAGTACAGCAGTCAATGGAATAAGGGCGTTCATGTATCAAGAATATATAAGAGTACTTTCATTTTTGTTTGTGGCTTTTGACTCATTTTTATCCTTTTTTTCCTGTGTTATGTCCATTTTAACCACAGAAATGCTCTGGTAGCTGATAAATCCAATTACGTGCTTACATGTCTGAAGCTAAGATTATAAATGTTTGGGGACCAATGCTGTACCTTTTTATTAGCCCAGACAGAGCCTAGCTGAGTGGGTAAACAACAGTCGATCGTAAGGAAGCTGATTTGGAAATAACTATTCAGTGGAGGAAAGAACCAATATTTCAGTGCAGTATTTGCATGAAATATTATCTTCAGAGTGTTATTCAAACATATATTGAGGTGCTGAATACAGAAAACATTTATCTGTAATAAGTGTTTAACAGAAAAATATTGCCCAGCTTTGCAATGAATAATTCCATCTGCATTAGAGACGTGGGCTTGACTGTGCATATTATTCATATCTTTCTAAATGTTAAGGCAAATTGCTACATGCTAATAGATACTTACCATCTTTTTTTGTGTGTGTGCAGAATGTCATTAGGTGCAGCTTTCCAGAGGAGCAGAGCCACTCAGAAGTTTAAATGTGAAGATGAGTTACAGATGCAAAGCATGTCTATAAATCAGGCTGTAGGAGCCGGTCATGGGGAGCTGCAGGAAGAGGTAATGTGGGGTTCTGTATGTCTCTGTGGAATTACCTGGGTATGGATCTCACCCTAAGTACTCTTTCTTCCTCCATAGAAAATACATGGATACAATTCAATGTTTAAAAGCTGGTTAGACACAGAGCAGATTGCTGACGGAAACAGCAAAAGATGGGTAAGGCTGGTTGCAGGACACCCTGATGAAAGAAGGCAAACTTTTGTAAGGAAAAACAAGACAGGGATGTAGAGAGCGCACTGCAGAAAGATATCTCTGCTGTGTTCCTACTTCTGTCTCATTGTAAGTGACATTTAGGCAGGCAGTGGGAGTCAACTAATGTAAATAGCTACAAATCTGGCATCCCGTTGTTAAGCTCTGGACAGGCACTGAAAAAAAAAACAACCATGCTCCAAGCCACGGAGCCATGTATGAGGCATGCCTAAGAGAAAAACAGAGTATCAACCAGTAATAACATTTCTTCAGATTTAACTTCTTGCACTGATCCAAAAAGCTCTCATTCTAAAGCAAACTGGAGTTGTTTGATACCGTAAAATGTGTGGCTTGTGAGAGGATTTAAAGCTAAGCTGGTTCAGTTATTCACCCTCTGACTTCAAAAAGCTCTCTCGGCTGCATCAGCCCATATGTCTGGTTAAAGCTTTGCATATGTTGTTAAGCAATTTTGATAACACAGCAGTAATATTGCCATAAACAACAGATATTAATAACAGGTAGTTACCAAAGCATTATGTCTATTTATTACACTCTCTCTGTTTATCTATGTACATATCCTACCAGACCATTATTTCAGTACAGTGGACTGACCAATGGCCCTACAACAGAGATCTCTGAGTGGCAAGATTGTGCCATATCTTGAAGCCTACTAAGAACAGCAGGAGATACTGCATGGGCACCAGGAGTACCAGCACAAGGTGACAGCAGAGACCTGGAAGGGACAGGCACAAGGCTTTGCCAGAAGCCCTGAGCACAAATCTCAAATAGTGAATTACTGATCACAAGAGAAATGCAATCTTGAGACCTGGGCAGGACCAGCTTTAAGGCCTAACTGGGGCATGTGTTGAGTTGTGTAACCACCTATTGCAGTCCACTGGCAGTACAAGTGGAAACACCTCTAGATTGTGCGCAAGATTGGAACAAAACCAACTAGTTGCACAGGAACCTTATTTCAGAATTAGCTGTGTGAATTGATCTGATATCCCTGTGTTGATGCGTACGTAAATAATATTTCTTCATCATATTTGCTCTAGCGTTGTATTGCTTGTGTTTGGTTTGAGGCTTTGGTTGTAATTTGGTGACAACACAGAAAACTGTGTATTTTGGTTGAACATCAACACTAACTGCTGTGTTTCTTCAAACACTGTTGTTTAGCTCTTATACAAAGCTCACAGGCCTTCATCATCCCATCCGATGCCACTTTCTCCATCCAAATCTAGCACAGTCTGGCATTGTAAGTGTCTGGAAAAGAATTCAAGTAGACAGGCATTATGGGCTTAGAGCCTATACTGCAGCTAAGAGATCATGATTTTGTGACTGATCTTGAAGCTAAAGAAAACCGATTTGCCTTATATGCCTGCTGTCATTTTGTGCTGACGTAGGCTGGTAGAGCAAATAAATAATGTTTACACAAAGCTCTGCTAGAATCATGTAGGTTTTACAGCACAGTCACACCTGAGCAGCTTAGTAATGCATGTTACGTAAATTAAAGATGTTCCTGGTGCACAGAAAGAGGCTGCATGCTGTGACAGAGCTGACTTAGCTGTGCGATCCTGTGAGCTTGTTAAGAAGCATCCCTCCAGAAAACAGTGGTAAATGTGAATGATTGGTCACAAATGACATTTAGTGGTATCCCATAAGGACAGATCTTGAGCACAGTTTTGTTTTTTATCTGCAGACAGTTCTGAAAAATAGTATCTGTGAAAGGATTCTTTAGTGCAGGCATTTAGTACAGGGCTTGTGTAGCAGCCTCTGTACCACTTTTATTCTGCTAGGAAGGGATGTGAGTGGGATCCTCATGCACCGTGTGCCTATGGTATATGTCAGCCAGGGGTCGAACAGGTCTCTGTTGATCTTTGCCACATCAAATCCAACATCTCACTTAAGAGCCAAGGCTTTCACACAGGCTTGTCTGTATTCTTTGATATCCTTGCTATGTGGCCTCAGGCTGATGTGTTCTGGCTCGCCACACTGCCTGCCTTCCCTCCACTCTGTTCATTCTGGAAAGCTTTACTTCAGTGGTGCATGGCTTCCCCTCAGCACCAGTAGTGTTTTGCCTTTCCCTTCGCACTAGGAAAAAATGAGGTGCTACTGGCAGCTCTCAGGAATAAATGGCTGCAGATTTCATGCTGAGTGCCTTCAGGTTGCACTGTGGAGTTGAGCACGTTGAACTCTGATGTGGGCTTATGTGCTTACCTGAGCCAAGTCACGCTTCTGCATGTGGTTTCACAATTAACACTTTGGTAAGC
>PPHD01003817.1:0-30325 GCA_002909625.1 Bambusicola thoracicus | reverse complement strand
GCGGCCCGCCGCCCCCTGCGGCCGCGGGCGGGCGGGAGGCGGGCGGGGCGGCGGGCGGGGCCTCCGCGAGAGCTGACCTCATAGGGGAGCCCGCGGGAGGGGCGGGCGGTGCTGCGCGCCGGGGGCCTCTGCTGGGGCGTGCAACAGGTCCGGCAACTGCGTGCGTGTGCCGCACCGCGCCGTTGGAGCGCCGGGTCTCGCGACGCCGCGCGATGGAGGTCCCGCAGCGCTGTGCGTTGGAGGTCCTACGAGAGGTCCTGCAATGAGGGGTCCTACAACGGCTCGCGCAACGTCGCGCAGTAGAGTCCTACAAAGGGGCCTGCGGTGCCGTGCAGCAGTGGCCCTGCAAAGGGGGCCGCAGTGCTATGCAACTCCGTTTGCAGTGTCTTGTAATGGACTTGCAACGGGGTTGGCGAGGGATGCGCAGCGGCGGTCTCAAACATTTTGCGGTGAATTTGCAGCGGGGTATTGCGGTGAGGGTCTGCGACGCCCACAAGAGCTGAGCGTGCTTTGGGCCCTGATAGGAGCACAGCTCCCACCAACCCACCCCAGGTGAGGCGCAAAGTGCTGCCCCACGGCCGGGCCCTTGCTAGGCCCTGAAGCTTCTACCCGTGCCTTAGAGTCTCCCGTATCGCCGGGGCCAGGCAGAGCTCCGCTGCTCAGAGGGGCAGGGTAGGAAGGCTTCGCGCACATCCCAGCCTCAATCGCTCCGGACACAGAGCGGCCACCGGCCGCAACCCCTCCCCCAGCCCCGGCGCCAGGTGCTGTGCTCAACCCTCTGCACCGCTCCAGCTGTGAGCCTAACCGCCGGGAGCCCGGCCGTACGCTCCCCACGTCGGCACCAGCCATGCCCCAGAAATGCTCCCGAGCATTATTACAAGGCACGTCCCCTCCCGATAACAATCTGATAACCTTATGGAAATAATCACTGTGCTGGCACAGCTGTCGTGCCTGGGAAAACTCGTATTTGCATAAGCAAAAGGGATAACTGGACACCTCCGTGCCTGTTTGTCAAATAAATTGCCGATTTCGATGTGCAAACATACATTTCTACCGTTTCCATCCACGCTGGAAAGTTTGCCCAGCAGGACAACCGCTCGTAGAGATGGCAGGAAAACCACGCACGGCCACAGCGGCACCACGTGTGGGTGCCGTCGGGCAGCAATAACACGCTCACGCCGCAGGTGGCCTCACAGCACGCCCTGGCAGGGGCTGGCAGAGCTCGCGGCACATGGCTCTGCCTGCTGCTTGTGTATGATACCATGAAAAGATGCCCACCGTGTCTGCGAACAGCACAGACGTGCCCGCTTTGTGCCCCACCAGCAGCGGTCCCAAAGGGCAGGCAGCCGTGCTGGTAGCAGCCACCATGTTAGCCCACGACTGATCCAAGACAGACTCTTGAAAATGAGCCACTTGCATTGCAGCTCACATAGAGGCTGCAGTCCTTTTATTTTTTACCTTTGTGTACCAGGAACAGCACGCACTATGAGCCGGGCAGGAAGTTGCAGTGTTCCCACTGATGGCGCTAATGCTACCCCATGGAAATCTCCTTAAACCCAGCCCTATAGGTACAGTGCGCAACAAGGGATAATATCAAACAAAGCCGAAGTTTGGGCAGGTGTTGGCCAAAGAACTGAGAGAACGGGAGAAAGAACCTGGTTTAGGCTGGTGTTTTTCCCCTGCCGTTCCACGGTGGCTGAAAAATTTCTTGTGAACAGCCAACTATGAGAAACCCCCTCATCCACACACAGAAATGGTTTTTTCTCTTTCCCTCCTCCTTTCCAAACGGCTCTAATGCTATTGCCTACTAAGTGCCTCAATGCCTCCACAACTTGTTCAACCACTGCGCATGCATCCATAGGAAAGCCACAGTCTCCTGAGTGTACCCAAACCATACCAACTCTGTTCCAAAGCCGGAGTGGACAAACGAGACAAAACATTGCTCCTCCTGAGCACCACAGACTTCTTACTGCACGTCAGCAGACTTAAACTAGAGATAATACTCAGCCCGCTGCGTTCACTGCGTGCACAGAAACGTGGAAGCACATTACAGGAACGGGACATTTATTCCACAAGGCCTGTAGCCAAAGTGCCAGCAGTATTGCCTCCACCTCCTATGCCTGTGCAGAACCCACCAGCTATCACAGCTCTGTGCACAGCAAGGGAGAATGGCAGCTTTGGGGGATAACGGACAAAGAGAGCTTGAAAACATCTTACCTTTAGCAGCTCTTCAACGGATGAACGTTTGCTTGATTATGCTCTCCTAGTGGAAAATAAAAATACAGTTTGTTTCTACGCCCGTGGTTGTGGGTAAACATGAACAGAGCTGAGCCCAGTTGTAGCTGCCCATATCTGCAGACCAACAGCTCTGTAGCACTTTTGCCTTTCAGACCTCTTTCAAGAGGAATAATTAAGCTCTCCTGCTGCCTGCGCGTTTTGCTGTTAGCTGTGAGCAGCTGGGACAGCTCACAAAACTCTGATTAGTTCTGACTCAAACTCTCCACACAGGTGTTCTCATAGGCAGAGAGGTGCTCGGGGAAGACTGAAGGTCACCCATTCACACAGTGTAAAAGTCCATCCGCAGTTCCCACGTGAAGGCAGAAGTCCTTGCCCTGACAGGCAACTGTACCATTAAACTGCAGAACCTGAGGCCAAGATGGACAGCAAAGCAACGTGGGGACTAAATCATGGCATTGGCTGAGCGTAAGCCTGGAGGCCACGAGCCCCAGAAATAAACAGCTTCTGAAAACTGAGGCAGGGAAACTCTGGCAAGCATCGATCTTTCTTGCAAGAGGCTCATATATCCTGTGGGCTGTCATTTCATGTCGTATCATACCATAGCAGAACAACAGTCGCTTTGAAACGTACATACCTGGAATCCCAGCACATTTCTAGCAGAAGAAAGTCACGTACTGCGGAGACAGAGGGCTGCGTGCTCTGACAGAAGGTGAGGAGCGAGGAGGGACGGGTCGGTGTCCTGCAGCCCCTGCCTTCGTGCCAGCAAGGGCTTCTTCAGAGGCTCTGTGGGTGAAGGAAGAGGGGATACTGGAGGCACGTTCGCACGCAGAGCTCACTCTGATGAGCTGCCTGCCTCTGTACGTTGATGAATGGCTTCTTCAGGCACACAGGTGCGCTGGGAATTACAAAAGCTGAAGAAAACAAAGGGACGTAGCGACATGCCTGAACAAGGGACATTTCCTGGGGACAAATGCTTATCTCGGCTAGCAAAGAGAATTACAAGCGTGGAATACGGGAACCTAGATTAAGACAGAGAAAGAATGAGCTCAAGAGAACACCAATACAAAGGCTTCGAGGAAGGAGTCTGGGGAAAGAGAAGGGACAGCAAAGAGAAGGGAGAGGGAGGGAAATATTTGTACCTATCAAAGGAAGGCAGGAAGAATAAAAAGAAAGTGAAAATAAAAGGGATATTAATGGAGAAACCTGAAAAAGGAATAAACAGGAAAGCCCTGGGAGGGGCGGGGGGGGGAGTCTGTAGTCTGGGAGAAGAAAATAGGAAACAGCAGCGATCGGAGGAGACAGCAGCAAGGAAATGGGAGCGGCGTACAAATGGAAGGAGTAAGGTAAGGAGCGGTAGAAAATGTGTGATTAGAGAATAAAAGTCTGCAGTGCCGCCAAGGTTTGGATTTGTCAGTAAGAAGTTTGAGTGCGAGTCCTGCTAAGAGCTGGGAGGAGACAGGTGTGAATGTATTTGAAGATGAGATGGAGGCTGGATTGAGCCCTGCGTGTGGGAACCGCCACTATCTTCACTGAGACCAGCGATAGCAGGGGGCATTAGGGAGCCCAGCAGCAGAGCAGTGGTTCCCTTCAGTCTTTGCCATTAGTTGTGACAGGTACAGAGCACGTAACTTACGAGTCCCATCCCAGCCGCACTGACAGATGATGCTTCTAAGTCTTCGAGAGATGAAATGGTACCCAAGGACATGCAGCGAACAGAATATTTCACCCATTCCTCGAGTAGTGTGTTGGCAGGTGAAAACAAGATGGACTTCACAAAAATGAGATCCAGAGGCCATTTTGGACATGGAACAAACGTCCCAGTTTGACAGTGCTTGGATACAGTATTTTGGCTACAAGCACTGAAATGATTTTAAAACTTTGTGCTTGGGTTGCAGTTCAGGTTAGGAAAACTGCTAAGCTCAGGAAATACTTAAAAGCAGCACGTAGATTTGGGTTAATCTATAGCATGTAAGGAATTAAATACCCAAATCAATGTGTTGTTGAACGCGCCAAGAAAAATACTATGGGGAAGCTGTAATGTAATGGAACAGAGCTCTCCATATTATAAATCTGGCTGCTGGGCTTGGTAAAGCACCAGGCAGCGTAAAGAATGAAAACAAATAACGGTTTAATAATGAATTACAATAATTGTGTCGAGAGGAAGCCCTGACACAGACCGTGGCCTCAGAGCCCAGCTGAGTTAAAATAGTACAGGGAGTGGAAATACATAATTTCAGACCATTCTGGTTGCTTATTTCTAAAGCTAAATGGAGAGCTTTTTAAAATGACACGACCGGGGGCCAGGGCTGTGTGTTTCTCCTGTTGATGAAATCACTGCTATCAAAATGGTGCGGCTCTTGTCCTGCTTTAGAGCAAACAATGTGAGCACGGCAGCCCATTCCTTCTACCGATAGCAATAATTCTTTGCACCGCTGATTGAAACAAATCACCCCGAAAACCACTTGGGTGGCTGGGCTTTTAACAAATATTTTGTGCTACGAATTTGGTAGTGTTGCAGTCATTTCCTGATGCAGGAAAAAAAAAGAAAAAGAGAGAAAAAATCCTATTCAGATTCCCACAGAATCCTGTTTCTGTCATTCATCAAAATCACTTCCCAGCCTCTTTCATCTGTAGATGGCCTATTTGATCCTCTCTCTTCACTTTGGCCCAGACTTCTGGTGATATTTGGATGCTTGAGGATAGGTGGAGGTGTCTTTAATCCCCCCCAATACCTAGGTGTCTAATTCTCCTTGATTTCAATACTTTTAGGTGGGTAAATGTTCTGGGAAATCTCCATACCTATCACATGATACTTGTAATAGCAATAACAATAATGTAATAATAATAGTAAAGACACCAGGACATCCACCTACATACTTCTAGAGGTTTCCTTTGGATCATTCTCAAAATCTACACATAAAAGAACCATCTGCCCTGAGATCCGTCCTACAAGGCCATTCACAAGTACTCATCTGACCCAAATGAGTCCACAGGTGATTCCTTCAGAGAGGCAGGAGCCAGATTTCCTTTTCTCCAAAAGGAATTACTTCTAAGCACAACTCCTGCAGTCAGTGAGGACGCACCAGCAGGGTTCCTGATGGCAGTCTGTCCCAGCACAGCCCACAGCAGCCCTCCTGCCCCTGCCTGGGGGCTGTAGAGTGCCCATTCGTGGGCAGCCCATGCCTTTGACCCCTGTGATGCGGCTGCTTCCAAGTTAGCCCATGGACATTTTGCCATCACCACAAAGTGTCCCACAGCTCCAGCTCCTGTAGCTACTGCCTGGGCATTGTTTGTGCAGGAAGAAGCATGTTGTGTGATGGTAAGGATATTAAACAACCTGACAGCCAAATTTTAAAGAGCAGCAGCAAAGACAGCAGTCATTAATACCACCCTAAAACAAGAATTGGAAGAAATTTCACTACATAAAGGGCCAGGTGGCTTCACCAGCTCCTCCTGCAATAAGACAAATTCCACTTCCACAATCAACTTCGCTAAGACTGCAAAAAGCATAGCTCAGTGCAGCACCTGGAGCCATCTATTTATAACCAAGGCTGGGTATGAGCGCACGCTCAGGTGACACAGAGCTGCTGATGGAGGTGAGCGGTGCTTCCCATCAACCCCTCAGCCCCAGGGTGGAAGTGCAAAGGCTGCTTGCCTGTCACACCAGGGCAGCATGCCTCAACTCATCATGTGCTAAGCTACCAAAACCAGTGAACCAAGACTGACAGTGTCTAAGGTGAAAAAAAGACTGCCAGAGAACTTAATGCTCCTTATCCATACAGAATCCAAAGTATCATTGGAAGTCCTGTCAGATGCAAAACCAAATCCGACCTGAAGCGGGAGGGCTACCCAGTATATGATTGAGGCAGGCAGGCCAGATGGCACACCGAATGCCCAGTCAGAACGCAGTTACCCTTATTTTACACTTATTTGTCCATTTCTCCAGAATGCAGGTAGAATCACACGTGGTAAACGGAACTGGGAGAAAACTGAAGTGAGGAAGCCTGAGCTCAAGAGAGACACTAAGGGTGGTGCTGCCAAAAGTCACGCTCTCTTCTATGTCATCTGCCTGCAAAAGCTACCCATTTCCTCCTTGTTTCATCAGTGCATATTCCTGTGGTATAACACAGAACCTCGTTCCAGGCACCTGCAAAGTTCAGGCACTATTCAGGACACAACTGGGAAGCTGAGAGAGCTCTGTGCTGTTCCAGACACGATGAAAACCTGGCAGGATTCGGCCTTCCTACTTTTGGCAGGGAGAGGGAGCGTGAGAGGGGAGGTGGAGGAAAGGGACTCTTGAAAAATATATTTGTGTTTCCTGTTAAACTCGACTATTTGGGTGTTCAAATGAGTATAACAGGAAATCTAAAGAGAGGTAATGCATTCCTTGTTGCAACTGATGCTTGAAGGCCAGGCCTACGTGGCTTTTCGGTAGGAATTTTATGAAGAGTAATTTGTAGTTTGTCAGGTAATGAAAGAAGTAAGAATTACCTAAAACTGCTGGGAAATCACAAATGGTGTATGGGTACATAGTTAGATGAGAGCTACTGAACTGAGTTTCTGGAATCGTCATTACCCAATTTGTAGCAGTAAATATCACCATGTAAATCCCAACCTTTCCTCATCCTTCCCAGGGGGAACCACAAATACTTCTTATCTGGCCCATATTTAGGAAGACAGTCTTAGAAAACAGAAGGAGGAAAAGTCACCTGGCAGTGTAGGAGCCACAGAGGCTAGCTGGTGTTCTAGTCCGATCAGAACTGCAACCCCATTGGTAATTCCAGTATAGGGCAATATTTCCTCTCACTGCTTTTTCTCTGCCACGTTTTGGTAATGACAAGCAGTAATTGAGCTCACAGGGTTAGCTACTTGATATTAAAACAACTCTCTAAAGTTCCACACAGTCAAAATTCAGAACTTTGCAGCTTTGCAAGGCCCAGCGGATGGCCTGGCCGCTGTGAATCTTAATCCAGATTGCAAATGCTCTCTTTGTTCTGGCTTTTCTGCTTCTACACCCATTACATCCCACAGACAGCCAGTCAGCAAGCATTGCTTCCAGTGTTAGAAGTGGCAGTGGAAATGGGGGACCACCTCAAACAGGCATCCCGCAGGAAGAGAAACACCTCCCAAAGGTGAGGGAAGAAAATGCACTAGCAGAAAGGAGCACAGTGATGATCACAAGGCAGCTCGGTCAGTAAGCACTCTGCCTGTGGCTGTGGGCCACACAACACAGGGGCAAAGCTCTCTGCCCATGCTTGGCGTCACTGCCAAGCAGAGCTCCTACACAGCTCCTCATATGGTCACTAAGTAGCTGGGGATAAGTGCATCAAACAGTGAGATGCTGTAATGGGCAAACGCTTACACACAGAGAATCTTAACCTCATTTCACATGTGACTTCATCTTAGGTGACTTCACAAATGCAATTACTCTGCCACCTGCACAGCTCTGTATGTTTTATGTGCTCCTTTTACCCTCTAAAGCCTGAAAAAAACTAATTTATTATTTTTCATGATCAGTCCCAGATGGATGATGTCTGTCAGCATTTACTGATTTACATAACATTTGTCATGTTCAGAGCTCTTTATAAACACTAAGCAGTTGATCTTCACACCACCCCTGTGCCCCAAGCATTACTACTTCCTTTTTACTGCCTGGAAATTGTTATGGAAAGTCAAAGCAATCCTCACAGTAGTTAAGGTAACACCAGAACTCAGTACCTCCTCCAGCACATCACACTTTCCTAATCCGAACACATCTACCACACCACCCTGCGATATTTCTTTTATTTTCTTTTTCCTTTCTGATTTACCTATAAAAATCCTCTGCCCCACTCTGTCAGCTTTGGCTACTTTTTGGTCTCCAGTCCAGCTTAAGAGGCCAGTTCCCAAGGGGCTCACAACTCAACTTCCAAAACGCTCCAAAACCAAATTGGTGCAACTTCTGTACGCTAAGACATTGTATCCCCCAATGCCCATCAAGCACAACTAATGGCTTTAAAAAAAAAAAGACATCTTTTTAATTTATTCTTTTAACGTGAGGTCCTCTAAATTCCTTGTGAGTGCAGAACCGAGGTTCACTTAAAATCAGGCCACAGCTGAGCTTTGGCAGATTTTTATTGTAAGCAATGAAATGGCTTATAAACTAGAGGTATTTCAGAACCAGCATCGATAACCATTGGAAAGAACTGAAACTCGGATTAGCTGCGTTTTTAGCTGCAGTGGAGCATTCAGCAATGTCAAACACCTTCCAAGCACATACAAAGGGAAGTAGTTCGATCTGTTAACAATGATGGCCTCACATACATAACTATGGGCAATAGAGGGTTTGAGTCACTTCTAGCTGCCAAAGGCAAGTGAGTAAGAAGAACTAGGTGGCAGTTAGACAAAATTAGAAGCCTACAACCCCTTCCTTGGGCAGTGTTTTTTCATTCAGTCCTGTGTCTATTAGAAAAGAGCAGTGGTACATGGCTAAACTCTACTGGTACACCACCACCTTCCAGCCCCTCAGCACACAAAAGCTCTGTGAGCCTTCCTCTCATTTGGGTCATAACATCGATGCAAAAAATTACTTGAACACCACCACAAGAACTTATCTTTACCTTTCTCCTCTTAAAAACACTTCTCCTGTGGTGGTGTAACTGGCCTTAGCCTTAATACTCCCTAGAATAAATCCCCCCAGCATTCAGTGCGGCAATTCATAACTTACAGGTTTACCTTCACACTCAATGCAAGGAACAACACGAAGGAAAAGGCAGGTACATGAGAATAAGATAAGCCACTGGTAAACTGAAGGAACTACAACAAGCTAAAAGTGAAATCTTTAGGAAAGCAATTAGAGATCTGCCACGTCAGCATGAAGACACCTTGTTTGGCTTAGCAGAAAGTGTAATTTAGACCCTGATTACCTCTGCTGAGGGTACATCTGCTGATGTTTTTCAAAATTGCAGCAGGCCTCCCTGCTTTACAGCAACTAAAGAAGAAGGCACTGCTAACTGCCTTTCCCTGCTAGCCAAGTATATAAGCTTCAGTGCCTCCAATCAAGGCTGATAAAATCCGTCCTTCTCTGAAGCAAATGCATTCCTCCAAGCCCCATGGAGAAAGCAGTGGTGAGCAGAAGGGGGTTCTCCCTCCTTGTGAAAGAAAACAGTGAGTCGGTTCCAGCTTTTCTGAGCAAACCATTGGTGGATGCAGCCGCCAAAACTGGGAACTGAAATGGTACACAGCCTGCCCTTCCCGCGGGACCAGGAGGAGCGTGGTCACCAGTACAACTTTTCAAACAGCGGAGGGAGATCCATCAATTCTGTGGTTGCAGCGTGTCCCAGGCAAAATTTCATTATTGGTTTCATCTGGATTAGAGTTAACCATTAAGGCTTCTCTACCTTACACTTCCTGATCATTTCTGCTCCCTTTTGCAATAAAACAGAGCAAGGTTGTAAATGGACCGGAGGGAATGGGGAATACCCAAAGCCAGTAGGTAGGACCACCTGCTCAGGAGAGGAACTGACTTGATATTTGGTATCACTAGGCTAGGCACGTTCCTTCTGACCATGCACTGTAGCAAAATGACAGGGAATATAAGCTCGTGTGGCATCAAGTTGTTTCATTAACATACAAATATTAACACCCCATGTGTATGAGGCATCGACCATACCTTTTGGGTCTGTTTCCTCTAGGCGACCGTTGACTAACCCGTAGGTGTCTCAGGACTTCAAGCCAGTGGAAAGGAATACATAAAAAATGTTTCTTTAAGGCACGGGTTTGTTCAGCTACCCACATTTGAAGGGAATGAGAGAATATGAATTAGGCGTCCAGGCTGCAGCTCTGAGAAGGGTGTTTTACTCCTGCCTATCTCCAAAACCATAAAAGAAGCCATTATAACGTGGCAAGGGAATGACTGGGTGGCAAGTATTGTGCCTCAACGATACCACTATTAACAACTGATATCTTGTTGGTGAGGAGAGTTAAACTATTAACGGCTAATTTACGCCTCTTTCTTCACTGTGAGACTCAAACCAGTTCTGCAGTCTGTTACAGGTTAACTAGCCAGGGTTAGGCAGGGCGGGGCCTGGAGCAGATTGCAAAACTGGTTTATTCAACTTGCAGAGTGAGGAAACATCCTTAAAAATAGCCATTCTAGAAGAAGACTAGATGCCTTCCTGTCAAATTTTGGCACATCACGTAACAAAACAGATCTTTAGGCCCCTCAGCTTTTGTTACTGCACTGAGACACCGTGTGCGGGTCACACACAGACAGAAGCCACCCAGTACTGTGCCGCAGCTGAGCAGCGTGCCTTTAATTTAGCCCGGGGCTATGCTCAGAGGCACACCCTCACCTGCAGCCTCTCTCCTCAGCAAGTGTGTGCCAAGTGCAGCTGGTTAATAGATCACAGATCAGAGCGACCAGCTGCTTCAAGCATATGGGGTGGTGGAGGAGGGGAGGCTACAAGGCCGCGCTGTGAAGGTGCGAAATGCAGGCCTGGAGGTCAACAGGTGATTTCAAGTAAGGGAAGAAGTAGAAGATGTCTGCGCTGAGTTCAGTAAAAGAGAAAGGGAGTGCAATCTGCTCTCTCCAGCAGTTTTGTTCCGTCTGAGGGAGTAGGATGAAATGCAGGCGCCACGAGCTTCCCTTGTGAGGTGGGCCTTGTGCAGCTTCATCTGGACACGGGCTGTACCACGTGAGGCAGTGACATAGGTGTATCTGAAAGCCCTCCGTAGAGGTTAAGCTGAGGAAGACGGAGTACAGAAAGCATTGGAATAAGCTATTAAATTCTATTACAAGCCTATTGTATATGTGCTAAAATGTGACTGATGGTTTCAGAATCTCTTGCGCTCTCTTGTCATCAATGCACAATTCTTTTTGATTGCTTCCAGACAATTCAGATTTTGGCACTGAGCAGAAATATCAGAGAGGGATGGAATATATGATCTACTTTTCTTTATGCAGTCTTTACCATCGTCATTGTCCTTGGGAATTTTCCCAGTTCTACAGTGACAGGAAGATCATCAGAAACTGAGAGCCTCACTTCAACTTACATTAGTGGGCCCTTCATGTTGTTCTGGCAATACAAAAAGGTCTTCAAGTTAAACCTAATTTGAATCCTGCTTTAGCAATCCTTTATGTTGTCATAGCAGTGTAAATTTGTCCCTACGTAAATGTAATGCAGCCACATTCTGAATCTTTGCACTGCTATGTGTCATTGGAATGGTGAGACACCCAAGCAGACTAAAGGGAGACTGAGGAGCTTCCTGCACAGGAAGGTGTTGAGAAGTTGGGGCCAGAACATGCCAGGGTGGTCTGGGAGGATTTGATCCTGCCCCAGTGCAGGGTTAGACTGAGAGATCTTATGAGATCCTTTGTGCTTCTGCAGTTAAAAGGAGTTATGTTTCCTAAAGAGACAATTTATTTGCTGCCTTAAAGAAGAGGCATTGGAACACTCGCACTGGTGGTACACAAACAAGCTGCCCTCCCCTGCAGGCTCGGTTACCTCTACAGGCCAGCGTAGCCCTGCTCCCAGTTTTCAGTGATTAAAAAAGACATTTCATTTTGCGTGTGCATTACTGTCAGCTTTTTGCAGTGTCACGTTTGTGACAAAGACAACAGCCCCAGAGGAGCTGGACTTGAGCTAGCATTTCCCTTTGGTAGAGTCAATGAAGCAGCCGTCGGTCAGAGCTGCGGTCTGGGTGAGTAGTATAACGAGGGCTGCAGTCCATAATTTTGCACTGCGTATTTCCTCCCTATGGAGTTGCATGGCTGGTTTATTGAAATCACACACAAAGAGGTCTTAGTGCACTTCTTAGCAGATTCTATCAGAAAAGAAAAAAAAAAAACTCAGCCTAATTGTGAAATATGCTAGTGGGACCTGCAGAAACCTGGGCTATACTCCTGGCTTCTGTGACCATTTGGAGAACTGACTTGAAAAAGTCTTTTAACCCTTCTGTGTTTCAATTTCTCTCACCTGTAGAAGAGAGATGCACACCCTCCATGCCAATGCTTTGTGCTGGTGTGTGCTGAGCACATTCTGGGAGCAAGGCTGGGCAGGCCTGTCTTGCTGCTGACCTCCAACACCTGCTCCGGCTGAGCTTCAGCTCCTGTGGTGGCCAACACAGGACCTTTCCCAGTACTCTATTCACTAAACAAACACGTCTTTTTATTATGATGTTGTTATTGCAGTTGGTTGACAGGAACCCCATAAAACTCGATGTAAAAATAATAAAAGCATTTAATATTACAAAAAATGTTGATACTAAGCACCAAGTTGGCATGACTAACATCGTAACATCAAACACAGCAAATCTACCAACGCTCATTCTGTTCACCAAGAGCCTTAGGCCACTGTGGACAGACTCCTTGGGTCCCGACATCCTCTTGCCACTCGCCTCCCTCAGCAGGGCCCTTCTGCTGTTGCTGAAACTACCTCACAAGCTTTAAACATGGCTCGGGGCTGTGCTGCTCAACCCTAATCCAGAAGTCGCATTCGTTGCGGCAACGGACTCTTTCCTTCCTGCCGCTACTTTGTGCTCTGGATCGCAAGTAAACCCTTCCGTCCCCACCTCTGTCCTCATAATGGCTGCATCTCTTTGTTTGACACGAGCCATTCTGCAAGCTGAACTCCTCATTTTTAAAATGCTGCTCTGCAGGCTGGTCGTTAGAGTTGGTCTGCAGTTACTTCCTACCTTGGGTTGATCTTTCATAACGTGTTAAACTCTTTTTGAAAGTTTAGCATTTCTGTGGGGGAAATACAAATTCGCATTTGAGATTCTTTTAAATAAATATTTGGGAAAAATATAAATGTTAGCAAAGTTTTGTTTATCTTAGTTTTTATGACTCCACTGAATGTCGGAACAGCTGTATTGACTGCATAAAATATATTTTCTGGAGTTAGAAATATATAGCCATCTGTTCAGCTCGTAACATGTGTTAATAGGTATCTCAAATTTCAATTCAAGAAATAGCAATCTTAATAAATAATGTAACAGCGGGAAACCTGGGTTAACTAACAGAGACCTGGCCGTAATGGTGCTACATCTGTGTGAGTTAGTCATTACAGAAATATTCAGGTACAAAGTTCTCGGTTTAAGTGGGACCTTTAGCTAAAAAGCGTTTGTCTCAAACTGTCAGGAAATGCAGTTTTCTGTGACAAAGACATTCCCAAAGCTTTCCACCGGGCGACATTTTACAGAAATGGGAGATCTTTACTAACCACGCGCACACCCAAACCTCATGGATCTCTCCTATGGGCTTGGTGTGCCAGAGGTGACCCTTGCAGATAAGTTCAGACCAGCCTGGATTTGAAGTTCAAGCCACTACCTCTAGAGAAGGAAAACCATCCACTCAAAATGCCTGAGTTAAGATCACCATTCCATTACTCTCCAGTTGTACAGCCATTGTAGGACAATAACCTATTTAAGTGGTCTCACTGCAGATAATGGTCAGCTTTAAATGTAATCTGAAAGGTGAGCTACTACTGGACAACAGTGCCCTATTATGCATAAAGTAAAGCAAATTACAAAATAAAGTATGATCTTTACATCTCCTTTCTGCTCCAAAAGGCTCTTCTATTTATTTATTTATTTTTCCTGCACAGTAATTAACAGTGTGAAGGCCTGTAACGCCGGGTCTTTGGTTGCCAAGATGAAAATGTCACTTTCAAGCAGATGGTACTGCTGATGCAGAAGGTTACAGACTTGGAAATTTATTGAAGCAACCCAAAACAAAATCAAGGGATTGACAGAAATATTACCTTTGAGTATTCAAAAGAGAGATGAAGAAACAAGACAAAAAATAATTAAAAAAAAAAAGAGAGAGAAAAAAGGAAAGCGTGTTTTTCCTTTGATTATCTATAGAAAATGCATTCATAAGAACTAGAGGGAAACATTATCTACTAAATGAAATCATGGCTTGGAACTGTACAGATGAGGATCTTATCTGAGTGTGGGAAACCACCGAAGACATAGCACTGCCATAATTAATGGTCTTTGTGTCATTTTCCAGTCCAGGGACACATTCCACTCCGCCACCAACTAACTGGATGCTGGAGGGAGCTAAGTCAGCCCCAGCTCAACCCCTGGTTTGACTCTGAATTTTAAGACTAGGAAGCACAGACACCTCTTGACAACTTTCTTTCCCCATCTCCAGCTATCTTCCAGTTACAGGGACAGATGTTACACTAGAGAAACTGTAAGACAAGTTTTACATCTCTCTCTATATATATGGATATACAATGCTATATAAACAATGGAGAAGTTACAAGAGTATGACTTTATGATTTCGTAAAGTACTAATTAGTGGGTAATGGAGAATCATACAATTTACGAACGAGCCGTCAATTGCTATGCCAAGCAACTGGCATCAGAACCTGTAGTCATAAATGTTCTGGGTAAGAGCAGACTTCATAGGACCCTTTCACAGGCTGTGCAGTCTCTGTCACAGGAACAATTCAGTGCTTACTTTGTTGTGCTAAATACAGAAGGGCCTGGAAGATCGGTGATCTCTATTCACTTCTTTGACATAACCTAATCTTTCCACCTAATCTTTGCTATTCATCAATCACTTCCCTCCCTTAAATTTTTGGCTCATATGGCTGTGGGCAAAATGCAATTCTAACATGTTTTGAAACAGAAAGATCTTCCTGAACCGTGGAGAGCCTGGTAAGGTGTTTGTTATGGACTGACCTACTCATACTAATCAGTACTTTCACTGCTCTCGAAGTCATGGAACCGATAATTTTTAAACAACACACTGGAGTTCACTGAATTTTTCACATGGGCTTTGCCACAGACAGAGGATACTTTACTTTGTCTCTGTACTCTGCTGGAATCTTTCAGCAGCTGTTTCTGTCCCAGCGTCCTTTCCTGCAAGCAGGAAATCTGGGATTACGGAACACCCCTCCCACTCTCTCTGTTCAGTCAGGCAGCTGCATAACACACCTCTGGCTCAGCCCCTGCTGGTGTGGCCGTGCTGAAGTCACACCAGTAATCTGGAACCCACACCAAAGTTACATCCCCCGGCACACACGCTTTGCCTCTGTGTCTCTAAGCTTGTTTATCTATTGGTATGATCGCATGATAAATTGCCAAACCATTTAAAAGAGGCAAAACCAATCGTTAAGTAGTATTTTTCATGCATTCACCACCACTAGCACAACTCAGAAACATCTAAGCAGCTTCGAACAGTTGCACGCAAGAGTGTGCAGATCTGAAATGCTTTCAGAAATGCACGGCCCCAAATGCAGAATTACTTTGTGCACAAAGGGTTTTCCCTGGATCAGCAGCGGGGTTTGATAACTCTTGTAGACAACAAGAGAGGTGGAATCTGACTGGCAAGAACAGCCTTCCACCTTCATTTTAAAACACAGTAAAGAAACACTCACATCTTCTGTTCTTGGCTCTCTCTCCTAGGCTGCATTTTATATCTGTCCCTTGTTAAGGATCACATTCGAGAGAAAAAAAAGTAACAAACACTGACCTTAAGGTTTCCTTTCTATTGGCACTATGTGTGCTAATATGCAAGGGCTTCCAAAATGGGGTTAAAACATGGTGAATATTATGAGCTTGCTTTTATGAGAGCTGAAGTTATGTAAGGAGATTTATACAGGCCACTGCAACCTTCCTATCCACTGTAACTTTGCTCAGGGCTACTGTTTATGCTTTCAGAAAACACTGGAGATATCTGAGGTCTACAGCACCAGAAAAAAAAAGCCAAGAGAGACAAGCATCTGTCATGGTACATAGAAAATGAATCCTTCTGGCAACTCCTGCCCAGCCCCAGATTAATATGGATTTACAATTAACATCATCAGTGAATCAAGCAGCACGGTAATTGTTTTTGCAGCTATTCCAAAACTTTCTTCTGCACAGACATAACCTAATTCTAACTTAGTGAGACAGAACAGCTTGACACATTTGTTATCTAAAGACCACTTCAGCCAAAGAACATAATGAAAAAGCATGGGAACTTGACTCAGGAGCAAAGGCTCTTCTTTAATACTCGTTCCAAAAATAAAAAAGCCTCTCCCCCCTACATCTCTCATTATTTCTTATTCTTGAAGCTCTAATTTTGCCCCAAGGACTGCTTCAAAAATACATTCTCTTTGATAGGCTTGCTTAATGCCGCTCAGTCAAGTAGGATTAGAGCCTTCTGAAGGAAAGAACACATTTCTTATTCATTTTCATGATTAATTAGTAAAAATGACTTCTGGAACCCTCTGCTGTAGAAGTAACACTCACTTCTAGTTCACAGCAGGGATAAATAGCTGGCACACATTATTGCTCGATGCCCACAAGTGATGGCAGGCAGCCCTGCACACACCGACCCACAGTCTCCTGGGGTGGGGAGCAGGGCTGCAGCCCTCCTGCAGCACCTCAGGTGCCACACCTGCCAGGCGCAAACCTTCACCGTCCTACTTAGTTCATACAGTATCTAGGGCCTGCTATATGGGAATAACCAGGAGTAACTATGTCTGGAGCCATTCCTCCAACCAGTCCTCGGGGAGAGAGAATTGAGTCAACGTTCTGCAGTTAAAATGAGAGGAAGATGAGCTACAACAGAATGCACGTGGCAAAGCTTCATGCCATGAAATGAACTTTGTGTCCTTTCTTCTCCATGCCATGGCCGGGCAGAACCAACCTTCCAAACATTCTGCTGAAAGCCTCCAAGTTCCTTTTCTTAAACTCACCGAATTTGTAGAGACACATAAAGTAAGCAAACAGAATGTGCCTGAATCATGATAAACACCAAAGGCTTGCTTCCCCAGTTTGTTCAGTAGGGTTGAAGAAACAAGCCAAACAAACAAGGACTCTGGCTATGTGTGGTACCATGTTTTCACTGCGTATTACACCATCAATGCACTACGATATGGACACCTGTAAGTCAAGCACCAGGTAAAACCATGAGCAAGGATCTTAATCTACAGCAATCGCTAATCAAAGCAGAATTGCTGTTGACGTGTATACAAAATAATGGGTCAGATTTTAAAATTCCCCAATGCTGAGTTACATGTACAGGTTTGTTTGCTTTTTTAATATGCAAGACTTTTATTTGGAGTTCTTTACACAGCTCCAAGAGTATGGCTTGTCCATTGCAATTTCAGCAGTTGGTTTGCTCAAGGGTTTTTATAGTCTGGCCTTGGGAAAGAGCTTAAGATCAAAATGAAATTAACTTCCCAGAAAAGGCAGAATGGAGTTTTCTGGTTCCTCAGCACCAGCTGAGCCCTGCTGGAAGGGCTGGGCTGCAAACAGCCCCCTGACATCTTGCTGAGCCAAGAGGTCACAAACATTTTCCTGACTTCCTCTGAAAGTGGCAGCCCTAAGCATGGTGCTGTAACTCTGCTAGCTGTGGGTATCAGAGCAATGCTTCGCCACAGTTAAGGAAACAGATCCTACAAGAAGCGTTAACCATTTTGCTAATACAGAGAAGTATTCTAGAACAAAAAACTTCACTCTTTGGAGCACAATTTCCGTTCCTGAGTTACTGAAGAAAGATAGATTTCTTCCTTTGCTTGTGCCCAGTCATTAGCAACACACTGTGTGGTCTTTTCTGTGCAGAACCATCTGCACAAACCTGGTAATGCCAGGGGGAAACAGTGAGAACTGTCATTTCCTCATGTCCAACCAGCACCTTCCACTAGCAGTCACAAGTCAATAGACAGAAAGATAAAATAAACAACTACAACAACAACAACACACACACAAACCCCTCACATCATTCTTAGAACCGAGCCGAGCCAGAGCTGTTACTTCCAAACCTGTGGAGCCCATTAGGGCAGGCAATAAAATCCACCCCTCTATGGCAAAAAATGGGATGCCATTTTGCCAAAAATAAAAGCGTGTTTTTATTATTTTTCTTTTCTGAAGCAGCAGCTCTGTTCTCAAAAATGTCCTCTGATCCTGCTAGTATTATTCACGTTGATTGTGTCTGATAATATTTCAGGACTTTTGCAAAGACCCCTCAACTAGGATTAAGAAGTAAAACCTTTTTTTTTCCCCTCAAAAACGTAGAATATGATGTGTTGCCATGTCTTCCAACTGCAGATGATTTTTCACCAGCTACACGGATTGATTTAATACAGCTGCAACTTTGAGGCTTCTGAAAAGCACAGTGAGACTTTTGGGATTCTGCAAGCCTCTCTGGTGCTCCAAAAGAGTGGCACTCTATGTCCGGATTTCTCCTCTAGGACTCCACACTGGGCATAATCATGCCATTCAGGGCCAGCTCAGCAGGTTTCAGGGGGAAGGGACTCAGTTCCATGTTCTAAGAGCTGCACAAGTCCGAGAGAGGTAGGCATGTGTGCAGTGCACCACCCGTGCTAGTTCCAAGGCTGAAACATCCCAATGCAGTGCCTTACCTTCCCCCAGAATATCAGAGCTAGTCTGCAGAAGCAGCCATATAAACTCTTTGCTAACATTCCTACTGTCTGCACTTCACTCCCAAAGCCACAAGTGGACCTAACTGATTAATTTAACCAATCAAACGCTTCACAAAGTATTTCTCTGGTAATGATGTATCTGGCTTGTTCATTGCTGCACCCAGAAGCAGATCTAAATAGGATAGTAATACAGTGAAGTGATGGTACAAAATAAAATTATAGCAGTAAGTAACTCTTTAGCTGTGCAGATTTGGCTGTCCCTTTTCCTGGGCTATGTCCATTTTGATGTCCATCAAAAACCTTCCAGTCTGAAGCACATGATGAGCACAGGGCAAATGTTCTATGCTTACATACATTTTTGATTACATCAAAGATTCTCTTTAAATCAAGATGTGTTCATGCCCATACATCTCTATCTAGCCCGAGAAGCAGGTCCTGTGGGGTCAGGTAAACCACTCAGAGCCATCACATATCAGAACAGTTTAATCTTCATCATAGCAGGTGGGCAGGCTGTAGGAAAAAGCAGTGCTACCACGGTCTATCCTGAACTGCAGACAAGGCTCACATGGCCTCCACAGATGGCAAGTCACCAGTAGCCTCATTCAGGTATCCCATCATATTTCTTCAGATCTTTGTGTACATTAAAAAACAATCTCTTTTACTGCCTTTCTTTCCCTCCTCACCCTTCTCCTCCAACACCGTCTCCTTTAGCATGTAATGCCCACAGATGACTTTGGGGCAGCTTTTACAAAGGAGTCCAATTTTGGATGCTGTTCTGACTCACCACAGAAAGAATATTCCACTCCCCTCCTCACACAGTAGCGTGCACTCTTGATTTTGTAACACAAAAGCCCTGAGCCAAATCCATCCCTAATGTAACGCTGCTGAAGTCAATGAAATGATTCCAAGGATTGGTTTGTCTCTTGGTTTTAATATCCAAAAAGTGCCTCATCCAGCATAAAAGTAGAAACTTAGCACACACTTCAGTGTGTTAAGGCAGCCCAGTTCTCACAGCACTGTATTTGCTTTTGAACGGGCTTATTAACCATATCTGTGTTACTTCTTAGTCTGGATATTACAAAGTCTGGGTATGCAAAGAAAATTAGTTTTACTACTTGGGACTGCGTCCGCTGAGACAGTTGAGTTCCAGCATGTGATAACAGCACGACTGTCCTCGTTTAAAGAGATAGTCAAGCCTGAAATAAAATGTTTGTTTTTAAAGATTTCCTCTGGTAAAATCCATGTAACTACCATGTACCATTGCCATCTAGTGGAAAGGTAAGTAAGAACACAGGTTTCCTTCAATTTAATCGCTCAGACTTGCTATCCAAGATGATTATTAATGATTATTTTCGATAACTTGGAAAACCTCTACAAAGCATACTGTAAAGTCCACACATCTCTTAATTCGCTGCTCTCAGAGAAACCGATAGCTTCCCACCCAGCAAAAAGAAGTGTCAGGTTGCTGTTAGCAATCTGACCGATAGAGTTTTCCTCTGGAAACAGAAACAAAACTTAGCTCGTCTCCTTATCTTTGGTTAAATAAAACTATCACTAACTAAACAGAAATATAGCGTGTGAGTGGATCACACAGTCGTGACCATGTATTTCACTCGCCGTGACAGCGGAGGTGGCAGCACAGCAGAAACAGAAGTAGTGCTATAGTAGCGCAGCTTCTCCTTGCCTTGCCTAAAGAATGAAATTAACACAGCTTTTTGCAATTAAAAGCATATGCAAGATTTGGGCGGGCTGGCAGATTAAGCATTAAATTGAGGAGATTCAACACAAAAACTCTAGTCAGCCTAAAAGACTTATTTCTTGTAGCCATTTGTTTAATGAGCTTACATCTGCTGTAACATTCAAAGAAGTCAGTAGAGCTCAAGTGTTTGACAGCTGCTCTTTGGAAAAAAAAGAACACCCAACCCCAAAGCAAGGAGGATGCACTTTGCTCCTCTTCCTCGCAGACTTTAGATAAGAATGAGAAATGTTACAGAGATCCCCTGGAAAGCCTCAAAGGCAAAATAGACGGTATCTAGTTTTACTAGATTCTTGATCATTTACAGTTCACCCTAAAACTCCCACACATTTGTTTCTTAATGTCCCTCATGCTCCGTTAAACCTCAGTGCAGCAATGTTCCCATAGGAATGTGGCCAGTTGCCAGACTCTCTCATGAACATTTCATTAATCTTCTTGGCTCTCATACAAACTACAAAACATTATTTGTTAGCAATTTAACTGTTTTGCTCCCAAATGTGCCAGAAATGTGATCTTTGCTACAGTCTCTTTCAAGAAAATGTGGATAATTATATAGTCAATGAAATGACTCTATTTTTTTTTTAAATATCTACCAAGACTCAGTGCCAAAAAAGGTAAGCTGGTTTTATCTTGTTTCTGGAATTAATTCTCATGCTATCCTAAATATTTAAATCATTCTCAAATGTTAAGATCTAACTTACACTGAGCAAAATACATCTGCAGACAGTTGTATTTTAATACAGCACACTATGATCTCTGAGTTCCTCACTTGCCCAGACCACATAATCTAAGTACTTCAGAGGATAACATAACAGAAAATGCCAAATATTTATATTTTCTGGAAGCCTGGCCTGACCCAGCTCCAGTGATGCTGAGAAAAGACTATCACTGCCAGTGCAGTAAATACGAAGAGTCAGCATGTGAAGCGTTGGAAGTGCACAACTTACTGAAGAGGAGGAAACCATCACACAAAGGCAACTTCATCCTCTGCAGAGCAGGGAGGACTTTGTTCTAAACACACAGACACACAGCTTGTATTTCATGAAAGGGGGAGCTTCAGTGTGGTACCAGTGTCTAAAGCTGCTCTCAGGTATGTAGAGCACTAATAGTATAAGAGTAGATTTTATCACTCAATTTCACGTGGTCTTAAAAAAAAAACAACAGTATTATATGGAAGGACATGCATGTGCAACTCAGCTTCATGAGAGAAGTGCAAACTCTTCATTTTCTAACTTTGCAGCGTATGCAAATACTAACCTCAGTACATGCCAACTCCATGCAATTGGTTTTTTGTTGCTTTTTTTTTCCTTTCTTTTTTTGCATATAATCTTAAAGTGCAGTTAATTCCTCAAATCCTGTTTTCACATTGCAACAGCGAGACAGTTCTCAACAGTATGCTTCCATGGCACTGTGTGCTAAGTGGTATGCATCTGCAACTTGGGGCTGAAAGGAAGAGTACATAAAGACTACAGCACTTTAAAAGGGCAGGGTCGCAAAATTAGAAGGAGGGAAACGAACGACAGCACATTTAGATATCTTTTTGTTTCCTCTTCTGACTTCTACAAGTGCACAGAAGAAACAAAAGTGCTTGGGATGTATCCAAGCACAGGCACTTTTGAGGTCCTCCCAGCATTTTTTTGGCTCAATATTGTTCTGCAATGTAACGGGCAGAGAAATGCTCTCCATATCGTGCGCTCACTAAACTGCAGTCTGTGTGAACAGGCACGTATTTGACCAGCCATGAATGAAGCAGTAGCCACAGGCAGTTTGCTGGGTAAGAATTTGTAATTTCTTTTCCCCTTGGAATAATCTTTAGAGGAGAAGAAAAAGGCCTCGTAGATTTATAGTGTAGAATGGTGCGTGTTCGTTCAAGCCTACCTTTGAAAATTACAGCAGCACAAAAGTGGGTCAGTGTTAAAAGTGGGTCCACAAAACATGAGAGGCTGACGATAGAAATAAGAAGCTCTGTCAGCTGTCACGTGCAGCAAGAGAAAGAAATCGTTCAAAGCTTTTAAGGTTGTTTGGAGGAAAGTAACAGGAATGACGTAGTGCTTAAGGTCAGTTGGGAAATTGGTATTTGGTGAGACAATGGCACGATCAGTTGCACAATTTGAGTACTTCAGATGCTGGGTCAATCGACTACATAACCAGGAGACAGAGCACCTAAAAGATGAGGTAGGTCATAAATGGACAAATGAAGGGGAGTCTGGGAGCTGGGCATTTTTGGAGGGTTAAACTAAGGTACAAAAAACTTGGTGGAAAGACTCATATGAAACTGTAAGAGTCAGTCAAGAAGGAAATAACCAATGGAGGGGGCAAAGCACCTAGGAACGTACCTGCTGTTTTCAAACAGAGATGAGAGAGCTGATGAAGCTCTTCCAGTATTGGCCTGCATGTACCCATCAGCAGCGTTGATAGGGTTAAAACCAGTCCAGAGGCAAGCACATATGTAATCTGTCATTTGGAATGAGCATTCCCAATTTAGCTTTCAACCAGTGGCAAATCCTACTCATAGCAGTGAGATGCCAAATATTAATTTAGGCAAAGCTACACTACTATACAGTGTTGGAAGCTGTATGGTTAGAAGTCAATGGAGTATAACTGACTTAATTTCTTATTTTCATTTCATAACTAAGAGCAACTCAAGGGAATCCTGAATACAGTCTTGCTCAATCCACAACATAATTGGACTGGCTGACTGAACCAGCTGGTTGGCTAAAGTTGTATCCTGATTAAAACGTAAGACTTTTTTCCTGAAGGGCAAAGCTCTCCTCCCTGTAATTCCTGAGCCCCATTTGAGAATTACAGTGCAAAAAGAAAGTGCGTGGTGTCAGACAGCCTCTGTTGTTCCCCCCAAGTTATAAATAAATTAGGATACTCACAGTGCTCTGTACCAGAGAAAGCCAAGATCAAGGCCAGGGGTCACAGTCCTCCCTGAAAAGAATTGCAGCATGCAATATAATCCTACATGCTCTAGCAATATGTAGTCTAAATAGAAATGAACAGGATAGCGCTGGATTGCAGGTGGTGAAACTGTACCAGACCCTGGGAATTTTATGTTAATTAAGAAATGCTGATTAATAGAGAATGGTAAGTTTTAATAAGCCAACAATAAAAGAGAAATTGCATTTAAATAACAGGCGTGTCTTGATTCCCTGGAACAAATCTTGGTGTTTTTTTTTTAATCAGGGGAATTCACCTAATGGAAAATTTTTCCTGACTTAAGCCAGTGTAACTTCTCTTTTGGTGTTGCTGACTGTGGTTTAACTCCCTGTTTCTGAGGTCTGTCTGAGTAACTGGGCTGCTGGTAAAAAGGACTAAGAAGCAGCAGAAGTTATAGTCTCAATACCAAAACTACTGGGTGAGGTTGTGTCATACTAGAGGACAGAACAGATGATTGCAGAACTTCTTGGTCTTAAGTTTTAAGGTGCACGGAAAAGACCCAACAACACAAGATGGTTGAGCTTATTTCCTGAAAGTGCTCAGACAGATAGTTATGGGTCTGCTAGGAAGGGGAATACTACAGGGGCTGGGACTGTGCTGCCCCAGCAAGATCATTCTCTTCCTCACATTAAGGTACAACTGCACTGAGTTTCTTCCTCCTTCCAGTAGTACAATCACACATATTCTCCTTAACCACAAAGTGATGGAGAGCCCTGAATCTTTTCTGTTATTGAGTGCACAGAGCAACTGGGATATCCTGAAGTTTGATGCAGGTTTTCTTGTAAATATCTCCCCAAAAGGAGGCAGACTTAACTGAGAAAAAGTTGCCACATCATTATCTTATACTAACATTGCACTCTGCATCCTTGTGTATCATACAGTACTTTGCAGATTATATAAAGGAGCTCTGTTCAGTGAGGGAACGTTGTAATCGTAAAACGAAAATCCAGACAGCTTTGGTAATCCAAGCTCAAAAATTACAGGCATAGAAAATGGACCATGACTAATGAAGAATTAAAAGCAAGGTCTTGTTATCAGCAATGGAATTCCAGAAATTAACATTCAAAACTTTCAGCTGAGAAACATATATATTTCTGAAAAGCAGTGTAATTGTTCGAAACATTTATAGGTAAGATTTGCTTACTACCAACTCGATAACTTCCCATAGTGACTGGGAAGTACATACTGTAGCAAATTCACTGTCAGACTGTTTTTCTTGCATGGGAGGACAATATCTCTCCAAGACAGAAAAATCTCTGAATCTGGACATAGAGCTGTGGCTAAATGAAGTCAAGTCTGATACGTGCCTCAAATTTCTTTGCTTTGATGCAAGCCTTAATGTCACCACTTAGTCAATGAGAAGACCGGTTAGGGATTTATCAAGACTAACTGTGGCAGGCAGAGCTAAAGGCATATCTTGATTAAGTGCTCTAAGAAACTGGAATTAAACTGTGGGACTACAGAGGCTGAGAAGTAGTGGTCTACACACAAGTTTCCATTTCAGAGCCTCTTGAACTATGCCCCTTTAAAAATCTGACCTTTTCCTTCCAGCTCTTCTCTTCGTGCTACAAGTAAAGCCGTGGAACCTGCCAAAGTAGAAAACTAACTTATTAGTCACAGGACAGTTGGTAGCACACAGAGCATACTTCTGATTAATTTATCAGTCTAGGTTATTTTATGGCCAGCTGGCCCACCCTCATTGTGTTACATGAGCATGTTAAAACTATGAAGTGTTCGCACAAAGATACATTTCTCTTCCTTCCTGTCACCCTCTGTTTTAATTCTGAGCTGATTTCTTTAGAGATAGATGGCGGCGCTGTGGGAAGGCTCCAAGTATTGCTGTGCCTGCTTCTTGTTTGCATTAAGAGCCCCTGTGGTGACATGAAGGAAGTTTAAAGTAAGACTCAGTCCTTCATTTCTGTGAAGATCAGAGAGGCAGTTACTTGTGTGTTGGGTGGCTTTTTGGTTGGTGATGGCTTTTTTCTTAACAATTCCTTTACAACTGCATAAATACAGTTTGTCCTGCTTCTGTTTTGACAGGCTACACGCAGTGGTGGCTCACATTACTCTCTCTGCATCCACATTTGAGGAGTTCATTTACGCTTGGTATTGCTCTGTTAAGAGAAGGTGTAGTGACCCAATTGGAAGTACTGAGAGGGACCTTGACCAATTCAATCTTCACATATGGGAAAGAAAAGACGTTTCTAAATAGCAAAATTATGAAAATCACAGAGGGAAAGGCCATCTAATACTGCACTCTTTTTGGCTCCTCCACTGAAGATGTAAGAGTAAATGCATTTTCCAGCAAACTGAGTCAAGACTAAGACTGATCCCTCAGTGTGCTCAAATTTTGCATTTCTTCTTTTTTTTTGTTCCCTTGTAGTTCACAAATCAAGCAAATAAGCTAGATTTAACAGCCTGTCCAGTAAGGCAGTTCTGTTGCTTATTTAGCCAGCACATTCACGGGTATCTCTTTCTGTAGCATTATCTCATAAAAAATACACATGTAAGTCTAGTACAAACCATAAAAATGTATTGTAGACTTCAGCTAATCTGCTATCTTTCACTCGTAAGGGGGATTTGGGTGGAGGCCAAGTTAATTAAAACCAGAATAGAATTGTGTTCTATTCACATGAGTCATATACCTCTGACTCACAATAGAGTCAGTGCAGCTAATGGGTTAATTTGTCCTGATAACACAGGAGAAATGAAGCTAGATGTTATGACACTGTTTGAACTGAGTGCAGGTTTCAGACAGTAGATGTAGAGGTTTTTATGTAATTAAGAATAAAGGTCTGAACTAATGATGTTCTTTCTATCAATTCAAGCACCACTGCTTCAGAAAGATCTGGAGGTACAGAAGGCTTAGAAAACCAGGACTGACGCCTTCAGTACTCTAAAATGTATATTACCATAATTACAAAGTATTTGAGTTACTACCATGTAGAGGAAAGTCAAATGACACATACAGAGCTTGTAGCACTGTCCATTTCCTCCTAGCTGATGGCCCTTGCAGCATTCCAATGGGCAAAATTATTCCTCCAGCAACCTGACTAACCCACATATTTGTTTCCTTCAGTGGCTTGATGCTGAGCAACTAGTACCTTTATCAGAGGCAGTGTGGTAACCTTCTAAACAGTCTTTGCAACTCCCCGTTTCCCTATGGACGGGCATTCCACACAGCCCTCATTAGTAACTTTCTAGCTCCCTGTGTTACACAACATAAAGCCACAGATAGGATGCTGTAAGGGGAATCTGATTCCTAATCCATACCTATCGTGATCTTCTTTGTAAAGTTCATTTACAGCTTTTCTTCTCTCACGTTCCTGCAAGACTGTGAGCCTTTCAAGATGCAGACTGTACCGTAGCATGCATTCACAGAACTGCCAGTGCAACAGATCCTGTAGGCACGGTAATAGAACAAACAGCACTAAAAAACACACCTGAGTTATATTTACCTAAAACTTAGTGCCAAGGTTGAAAGCAGACGGCAGAATTCTGCTACTCTACAGTTGATTAAGGTATCTTGATATTTAAGTGCCTCGCAAGAGAAAATATACATTATCTTGCTTTTTCAAGCCTCATGCAGGAGAAACTCTTAATGAATACAAGAGCGGACAAGAAGCATGTACATTTTAAGAGGTAACTTACAAAGCTGCTATTAGAGATCATTTGAGGAAAGAAGTCGTTAAAGGTAATGGTTCTGTGGCTGTAATTATATAGGACTGTGCTAGGCTGTGAAGACAATACAACTCAGACCTCAGTGTAAATGTGACTGGGGCTTCCCACGGTAACATGAATTTTTATTCATTTCCAGGTCAGATAGACTCAAAGAAGCCACAAGGACTTCTTTTCACATACTTAAGGTTAATTCACCATTTTCCCGAACTGGGGCTACAATCCTCATAACCTTGCAAATGTCAGACTGTGCAAAGGAAAATCTTTTTTTCCCCCTATTACTTAGATATTGCCACCCAGGAAGAAAAAAGTTATGTGAAAATCTTGCAAACAAACAAACAAAAAGTCCTGGTCACAGCAATTTCCCCTCACCCCACCCCTTGTACGTAATTTAATAGTCCTCAACTGTTCAACTAATATAACAGTTATAAATTTGGCATGTGATCCAATGGACTAATCATTCA
Source organism: Bambusicola thoracicus (assembly GCA_002909625.1). Lineage (NCBI taxonomy): Eukaryota > Metazoa > Chordata > Aves > Galliformes > Phasianidae > Bambusicola > Bambusicola thoracicus. Next base: position 2,882 of record PPHD01003817.1, on the reverse strand, counting down.
GAGACATAACTACAGTCAGCAGCATTCATTCCTCCCAGCATCAAAAGTCCTAAGCAACGAATGGTGCTGATTAGTCACAGCTGAAGACTTTCAGAGCCTCAACATGCTGGTTCTGTATTAATTTTCACCAAATTGGAACACAGCAAACACCCAGGAGAGGGAGGAATAGTTAAAGGATATTTTCAGGCTTATATCCTATAAAACTAAACCAAACCAAGCAGAAAACAGCCCGTGCAGCTTATCATAACAGGAAGATCTCAGAAAGGAAGCAGAAGATGCTCTTCATTTCCTTCCCCGGTCCATGAGAGGTGCATGGCCCCAGGCAGACTTTCAGCTCCTCACACAGAACAGAGGCACCAAGGCTGCAGTTCTGAAAAATCTGTTCAGACACCACCTTCCCTGAAGGCATCTAAATTTCACCCTTGATTTTCATTTAAAAATTCCCTAGCATTTATGCCTGCACATGTTCAGAGCTGACCCAACCTCAATGGGACTGAGTAGTTCTAGTTTTAATTTGACTGGAATCCAGAAATGAGATGCAGCACTCCATACAATACTTGCACTCAGAGAAGGCCCAAGAAACCTCAACTGACTGGACAGACAAAATGCAATCATGCCTGCCAATTTCACTAAGTGTGGCTTGGAGATGAGGTTGCATTCACCTTCCCAGGTGAGCTCACCTAATGGCTAGAGCATGGGTGGAAAGCAGGGGATGAAGCTATTTGCTTTGGTGAGGAAATTTAAACCTAATTCAGGCTGTGAGGCTGTGTATGGTAGGAAAGTCTTGTCTTGGGGCTGTTTTGCTCACAAAGTCTTAGAAAAGACGAGTGAAAGCATGACCAAAGATCAGCAGTAATTTTCCACTGAAACAGGTAATGTTAGTTCTGGTCCCTCTTCAAAACGTTTCTGCATTCTAGCACCCTTTGATAGACTAACATACAGGAGGCCCAAAATATGTATTCTTTCCCTAAATCCTTTTCCACCGTTTGAATATAAGCATCGATTATGCTCCCTCTTCTGCTCTTTCTCCCTCTTTCAGTTACTGTGGAATTGTTTTACATACAGAGGTGCATCTTCAGCTGAAAGCAGACAGTGCAGGGCCAACAGGGTAAAGAAATGCTCATTTCCTTAAATCAACAAAGCACTCTTCTAAGGAGGAGCAGAAATAACTCCCAGTGGTGCAGAAGGGCACTAAACTCCAAGTCTTTCACCTCCTGGGTGAATACCAGTGAAGTTAATTGAGGTAGCTAGACTATCTCCTATTTGTTGTACTACAATGTTTTGCTCTCCGGGGTGAAACCCATAAAATTCAGGACAAAATTTGGGACAAAAGCCGTCAGGGCAGATGTTGGGGCTTAGCACTGTGGATTCAAAGCAGATACACTTCTTTCCAGCTCTGAGTAATGGGGCTGGGATTGAAGAATGGCATTAAAACTCACCCTGTCCTTAGTGTTCCCTGTTGATTAGGCAGGTCGTTTTGGTAGTTTCAGCTTTACAAGCAGCCTAAAGGTCAAACACCTGCTTCTGGACTCACTCCAGTAATTCAGTGGCTAAAAACGTTCATCTGTGGCACCTTACGTGCCTATATTTTTGACTGGTTCCAACTTCTGCACTGAAGCTCCTGCACTGAAGGATCACAACAAAAATACGTTTGTAAAAAATCAACGTCGAAAGCTTCTTAAATGCAGTTATTTTCTGAAATGCACAAGTTCATTTTCACTGTTTTAACATTCCACAGACATTCTGTTAAATTTGAAGTCAACAAAATCACGTTGCAAAATTCTACACTATAACCAGCTGCAAAATCCCAACTAAGGAGCTCAACACAGCAATATCAAAGCAAAGGCACGCTTTGCTGTTTTGAGTCAAATATGGCATTTTCCTGACCTGCTGCTGTTAATCCATTCAAGCATATGTTTACACGGCTGTTTTTGCCAACCCACTTTCAGCTGTCACCGGCCTCCACAGAAAATAATAATAAACACCGAGTACACCCACAGGGATGTAACTGAGAACAGGTTGGATGCATAGTGAGGTCTGGAAGCTATAAGAACATGAAACCATCCAGCCTTCCCCAGTTTTTTTTCCCATACATGTCACATACTTCAGCCCCAAAACAACAACTGTTGATTTTCAGGTGATATTTTATTGTGCATGATAACAAAGGTTTCAGAAAAAAGCCACAGGAAATATGAGTGTTACTTACAGAGTACATAGAACATATTCTGCAAAAGCTGCTAACTTCTGTTGAAGGGAACACACTAATGTAAACTAAGCACTGTGGTGAGATACCTTGCAAAGTAAATTTTGCAAACGTTTTTTCCTTGAATTTGCACTTGAAATTTAGAAACTTGTATTTAAATGACACTAACATTGCTGCAGAGTGCGTAGCATTAAACTATTATAAAGGAAAATATCTCATTATTACTAAGAGAAATAGGCACACAGAAAGTATCATCAAAATACAAAACATTAGCCCTAGAAAATGTCAAATGACTCAAAAGCTCTTTGGAAAACCTGTGGATGTTGAGGTATGCATTACTTCTGTAATTTTAGTGCCACTATTTTCATTTTTCCTGTGATACAATTAAAAAAAAAATCATACTTTAAAGCAATTACAGCTTTCTACAAATCATTTATTCTGCCTTTAATTGATTTTTAACTGTAAAGAGAAAATCCACACTAATTCTCATAGCAAAATGGTAAAACTCTAGTAGGTAACAGTGCAGAAAATCCTGTAAGAGGTCTACAAGGCACTGTTCTGCTTCTGAGTGCTTGACATACATACAGGCCACGTGTGATGGCTGATTTATAAGACATGAACAGCAGCAACTAGACCTAAAGCTAAAGTATAGCGTATTAAATATTATATATATATATAT
>PPHD01003816.1:18718-30340 GCA_002909625.1 Bambusicola thoracicus | reverse complement strand
GAAGTGTTTAAGAGCCGTTTGGACGTGGTGCTCAGGGACATGATTTAGCAGAGGGTAGTTAGAGTTAGGGTACTATGGTTAGGCTGCGGTTGGACTTAATGATCCTTGAGGTCCCTTCCAACCTGAGTAATTCTATGATTCTATGATTCTATTTAAGAAAATAAAGAAATTTCAGGGTAGGGGACCTTCATGCTACAGAGCCCAAGCATAAACTTTCTGTTTATGTTCTTAGGCAATCTCTCTCTTGATCAGTAAATAAGCTGACAAGTAGTGATACAGGAAGTTGCAATGAGAGGTGGGCTTTTTCCATTCCCAAGCCATAGAAATGAAGTAGCTGCACATAATATACATACTCTAAAGATGTTTTTTCCTGTCGGGTTACTGACATTCTGACAGTCATCAAGAAGGGTTAAATAAAAATTGAACTGTAGGTTTGAAGTACTCTGTGACACATTTAATCTGTATTTCTGTGATGCGCCAGAACTGCAGTTACTATGTGAATTCTGCAAGCAAATATGATTGCAATACAATTTCTTCTTTTTCCCGTAGAATTGCACACATCCTCCCTGCAGGGATTTTGTTGTTCAGCAGACTACACTGTGTGCTGGAAAAAAAAAAAATTCATTTATATGTAAATACAACCTGAAGGCTGCAAATATCCAAGCTGCTACAAAGACAGAGGGGGCATGTGCATGAAAGCAAATGGACCTGTTGTGGTTAGAAATTTGTAGTTTACCATAATAGGGGAAAAAATAAATGAGGTTGTCTTTGAAACCTTATAGGTCAGCATTTTAGACTTCTGTATTTGCGTTCCAATTAAAGAAGAAAATGGAAAAGCTTCTGGATATTTACTATTTTTAAGACAACCTGCAAGGGGAGAAGAAACAATATTTTTCATGTGTTCTATTAGCAAATTACATGTCATGAATAACTTTTTGTTTGTTTGTTTGGCTTGCACATAGTTTTGTGTGAGGTTTATTTAGTGTGGGGAGGCTGAGAGTTTTTGGCAACTGCTACATTTATTTTTTTATCTGAAATGTAAAGAAAATTTTCAAGAAACTTGTGGTATAAGTGATTTCTCTGTGTCTCAACAGTAGCTCACAAAATACTGAGAGGTACAGGAAATGATCGTGCAGCAAGAAAGAAATGGGCAGACAACAGAGAGATGATGAATGTTTATGGTATTTTCCAGTAATATTTGGTTTACTGATTCGTTGATGATATTGTTATGGATATAGTTAAAATATTTCCCTGCTGTGATACTTTGATTTGGACCAAAAATAACATAAATTGTTTTAAGATAAGTTCTCATTAACCACCACCATTGTCTCACATACCTGTCACTGTTTCTGGAGATCCAAATTCTAACTCCTGATAATGCATCCTCTACATTAGCAAGGGAAAATGTGATTTATTTTTATGGATGTTTTAGAAAAGTCTGGTTTAAAAAAACAAAAAACAAAAACAGTGCCTCCTCCAATAAGTATTAAAGCCTAAACCAGTACAATTTGTACTGAGTGTAGTCTATCCTCCTAAAAATGTCCGAAGGATTTACGTACTAACCTCATATTAATGCTAATAGGAGGTACTTGAATAAATACTCTGTTGCACTGATAGGATAACAGATCATTTATCTGGTGTTGTGGTGTTGCCTTTCACTTTTACTTCATTTTATTTCTTAAAAAAAAAAAAAAAAAAAAAATTGGGATTGGAGTTTATGGTATAAGGAGCTTTTCTTCTTCTTTGCAGGTGTGTTTTTAAGAGTACTCACCATGAGGAAGTCCACGTGTTAGTCAATTTTTACTAATCCCACTGAAGAAAATGAAGCCACACTTCAGCTTTGCCGATCCTTTTCCCACCACTGTTGGCTGAATGAGAAATGGTCGTGTGATTATGCTGACACCCCAGCATGCATTTGGTAGACCTGTGGCTAACTCGTTCCCTCTCCATGTGTCTACTCTTACAAAGTTTTGTCCTCATGATACTGTGCTTTCATTCTGCCAGTATGTGCCCAAAAGGCTGCCTCTGTTCTCACTCCGGAGGTTTAAATGTCAGCTGTAGCAATGCAAACCTCAAGGAGATACCCAGAGATCTTCCGCCAGAAACAGTCTTACTTTATTTGGACTCCAATCAGATAACATCTATCCCCAATGAAATTTTTAAGGATTTGCACCAACTGAGAGTCCTCAATTTATCAAAAAATGGGATTGAATTTATAGATGAACATGCCTTTAAAGGGGTGGCAGAAACTTTGCAGACTCTGGATTTGTCCGACAACCGGATTCAAAGTGTGCACAAAAACGCTTTCAACAACTTAAAGGCCAGAGCCAGGATTGCAAACAACCCATGGCACTGCGACTGCACACTGCAGCAGGTACTGAGGAGTATGGCCGTCAACCATGAGACGGCCAACAATGTCATCTGCAAGACCTCTGTGCTGGATGAACATGCCGGGAGACCATTCCTCAATGCTGCCAATGATGCTGACCTCTGTAACCTTCCCAAAAAGACTACCGATTACGCCATGCTGGTCACTATGTTTGGCTGGTTCACCATGGTGATCTCATACGTGGTTTATTACGTCCGGCAAAATCAGGAGGATGCAAGGAGGCACCTTGAATACTTGAAATCCCTGCCAAGCAGGCAAAAGAAACCAGATGAAGCTGATGACATTAGCACTGTGGTATAGTATTCTGAATACAATGACTGCCTTTGTGATGGAAACTAGATTCAGATGACACTAACACCAGAGGTTTACTTCTAACACTCATTGTAAACATTAAGACTTTTTTTTTCTCGTTTAACTGAATTACGCCACTGTTGAGCTTTCTAAAAGAGAGTTTTGTCTGGGTGGTATACTCTAATTGTTTCTCTGGTATTCTAAAGCAAGTGAATTAATATGTAAACCTTAGTTTAGACCCATTCCACTATTTAATAATGAAATTTATTTTTTTAATTTAAAAAAAAAAAAAAGAACAAATAAAAGCGTAAATTTGAACCATGTAAAACAGAGTTATTTATTGACCAGAAACCTGTCTGGTGCCACGGCACTTTGCGAAATGATCAGTGCTTGTGAGGTGGAGGATGAGAGTGATGGTGAAGTGGGCCATGAGAGGTACGAGAGCAGACAGTTCCCAAAAGGCACTTTTTGCTTCTTGTGCCCCAGGGCACAACCTGAAGAGCTGGTGAATGGCAGCTGATTTTTGGGATTGCTCCTTATGATAGGAGAGGGACACAATACAGGGATAGCAGAGTGCTCTGAGTTCAGGAGAAGGGGGTGGAAAATTGTGTAGGAACCTGGAGGGTGTTTTGGCAGTGCTGGGGAGAGACCAAGTTAAAGGAGCAACATTTCAGGATACCAACGAGAGGTAAGTGGGGAAATGGGGTGTTTTCATCATACACTCATGAGCTTCAAGTGGGTGTCCTGAGGACTGGAGAAGGCAACAGGATGGCAAAAGCAAACTTAATCATACTGTTCAAACTGAAGGACTGATAGTGATGGAAAAAAAAATAAATAAAATTTGTTTTTAAAATCTGTATATGGCCTCATAACTCCAAATGGTGTCATTATTTTAAAAGGCTGAACAAAGGAAATGAAGATGTAGGCTGAGCATATTCTGCTGTGTGTTAGACAAAATATTTTTATATTATGTTATGGATTAATGCTTAGCAAAGTAGCAAGCTGATGATGTTGACAGCCTTGAGTATAAAATGGTTATTCTGAAGCTCTACTGTCTTTAGGAATATGATAGTTTTCTATTTTCACAGATGAAGTGAACAAATTCACAACGTTTCTATTGTTCTTTATCTATATAATGAAATGATGTTTATTTCTCAGTCCCTATAGATTCAGTCTAAGTTACATTGAAATATGGATTCTAGCAGTGTGGATTAAGAAATGTACAGAATATTGTTTTACAAAAACAAGCTTTAAAGGACAGACTTAATTAAAAAAAAAATCCAACATAGTATCTCCCATTAGATTATCAATTGATTCTGTTAAAAGTGTCATCTTTTACACTGTAGAGGGCACATGGTTGTTTGTCTTATTTCTTTCAGGAACGTAATTAAAGAAGTACCACTTTTAAGATTTGTTACAAAGCACTGAGACAATAGGGACCTTTTTTCCTTCTCTTTTTTATTTTCTGAGGAAAGCAGGCTGATGGTTACACATCTTGTTAAGTTTGCATTTTAAATGATCCGTTTTTCAGGCTCTATCTTAGCAAATTTTCCACTGTTGCAGAAGTGCATCCAGCTCTGCGTGACCTCTTGCAGGAGCCAAAAGCGGTTGGGGTAAATACAAATGTGAATCTGAAGAGATCAGATAAGTTGTTATAGTGTACAAGTAGCATACCAAACCTTGCCCAACAGGACATCTCTGTGTGAGGACACACACACAGCTGTAGGGCCTCTGTATAGGTGGAGCCAAGTTCATTCCTTGATATAATTCTCTTATTTTCTGTAAATTCACCTTTGGGGTAAATTTTGTATTGTTTCTATGGCTGTGCTTGCTCAAGTGGTATTTTGGGTCTTGGCTAGTGTACTAATTCTGATAAAAGCAGGGGAACTACCTGAATGAAGAGAGCAAACTGGAGGTACTGACTTATTCTGGAACTCAGTGTTTTTTGTTCAAAAATAAGTACAGGAATTCCTCCATAAAATTTGGACAAAGTGACTTAAATAGCAACATTTACAAAATTCTTGAGAGTCTGCCACTTGTAGGTTTTGAAATTTGTTTTCAAGCAGGGTTTATTTAAAATGTAAACAAACAACTCTTCCCCCAAACTGACAGAGACAGCAAAATATTTTTAGTTTTTCCATTTTTTCCCACCCTTTCACATGATCCATAAGGACAGAACTGGACAGTACTGTTTTACACCAGCTGAGCTAATGTCTCCAGGTGTTATAAATCCTGACCAAAACCAATTTAAACCCAGTTCAGCGGTACTTTGTAGAATGGCTCACAAACGCTGGTTTCATATCAGTTCTCTGGGTGTACTGATTTTCTGTAGTAGATTCCCTATCAAACATCTCTTCACATATATTTCTCTTTTCTTTTAAAGCCAGTACTGAAATCTCTGTTTAAAATCTAAGAATTGACATAGTGCTCTGACAGTCAGTAGATGCAAACTCCTCAAGCTGAATTTAGCTGATGAGGGAAAAGAATTAAATCACTGGGCCTCAGCTGTGTAGACTTGGTAGTTCTAGTACTCATGACAACTCAAGTATTTGAGTTACATTTGTTTATTTCAATGAAAAGAAGCAGAAAAGTTGGAAACCTTTAGACTAAGAAGATACTTGTTTTTATCATGTTTACAGCACACCTTTCTGCCCAAAATTTCTGTGTGCTCTTGTCAATGGCCAAAACTTTTTAAGCTTTGATGGTGTGACATTTTAAGGGGTTATTTTCCAAAACAGTTTCACTCAAAATTGAGTAAATCGGTATGCTTCTAGCTGTGATGTCTTAGCACATAAATACAGATGATAGGAACTGGATGTTTCCATAGTCACAGGAGATTGTATATGACAGAAAATAAAGAGGGAAACGCATAATGCAGTGACTGATAGAAAAAGCGGGGCTAGAGCTCAACAGCTTAAATGTGACTGCTTTCAATTTCTTTATTTAAATGAAGTCCTGGTTTCTGTTTTTAAATGGTTAAAGATCTCTCTCTGAGCTTGATTCTCACTAAAACTAATTCTGTTTCTTCTCTGCTAATTTTGTACTGTTACTATGCTCTGTGGGTGAGAAGAGTGATGGTGCATTTGGGCTGCATTATTTAGACTCATATTTTATTCTATATATTTTATATATTTACTCAATCTTTGCTTTTATTCTGTTCTCAGTTTTATGTGGAATTAGGTAAAAATACCTTCACCGTTAAAATATATTACGTTTTAAGTGGATTCTGTGAGGTAACAGCGAAAGGACAAGAGCTAATGGCCTTTAGTTACACAAGGGGAGGTTCAAGTTGGATATTAGGAAAAATTTCTTTTAAGAAAGAGTGATGGAATATTGGAACAGTCTGTGCAGGGAAATGGTAGATTTCCTGGACATGTTCAAAAAATGTGTAGATGTGGCACTGAGGGACATGGTTTAGTGGCATGGTGGTTATAACTTCTGAATTTGTGTTTTATGTTCTATTCCAAGTTGATGGTTGGACTAGATGATCTTAGAGGTCTTTTCCAACCTTTATGATTTTTCAGAAGCAGCATTTTGCATCAGCATTGCCATAGCTTTAAGGGGTTGCCATCCCTGTGGCAGTTTCCACTGAGTTCAGTGCTGCCATGGAATTCTCATCAAGGGACGGATTTTATTCCAAGTAAGTCTGGATGATTCCAAAGCAGGAAGGAGGAAACAGACAGCATTAGAAGTGAGTGGACATGTTGACTGGTCCTTTTGAGGAGAAGCAGATTCCTGACAGGCAGAAGATCTTTTAGTATGCATTGCTGAGGAAGGAATGATTTTCAGTTGTAGTATATCTCTTCTATGCACATTTTTTGTGAGTATGCAGCTCTGATACTTATATGGTTTTATTCATACATTCAGTGTTTGTCCTTGTGATCCTCTCTGAAGGGACAAACTAATTACGTAGTATTACAGTGCTACTGAGGCACGGCAAGTACACACACAGCATACAGTGATGGGAAGACCAGTGAGGAAATGCAAGAGTTCTGTTCTAGTAAAGAGATGTCATGCAGAATATCCACCACAGTGTTTCTCAATTTGAAAGGTTAAGTAAAAGGATTAGTTGTAGGCTAAAATGCTTAATGGTGTCATGGAGTCTTGTGGCATGTTTCTGTGTGATGCTTAGTAACAACATAAATCTAAATCAATTAAAAAGAGTGTCATTCTACTTCTACACTTGGAAAAAGAAGCTAGCATTGCTGAACAGGAGTAAATGAGACTCTCGGGAATTAAAAACACAGTCATTAAATTGTAGGAGTGAAATCTGTAGGAGGAAGGTAGAAGTGGGGCGTAAATTGTGGTAGGATTAGATATAAAGGCAAGGTAACAAGCAAAACAATAAAGGACTTTTTTTCCCAAGCACACCAGAAATAGGAATCATGTCTTAGTAAGAGCCAAGAACTGATCTGGTTACTGAAGGAGCAGTTTGGGTAGCTTGGACAAATGTTATGGAAGAAGACTTTCAGTGATAAACGCCAGAAATTATTCCAAGAGAAATAGACCACCCAGCAGCATAGGTCAAACACTGCTACAAACCACTGCATAAAATCTGTGAGAAACCCACATTTGAAGCATTGCTTTCATTTCAAGTTCTTCTCATCTCCATAAATCTGTCATCTAGAACTACAGAAGATGTGGAGAAAGGCAATAAGATCATCAAGAATATGAGGTGATTTCCATAGGAGAAGAGATCAGAGTCTCTTCAGCATGGAGTCCAAGGAGAGAGGACGGGATGGTAGAATCATAAAGGTGAAAACAACCAATAGGCATCAAATACAGACTGCAGATGCCATTTCATGTCAATATATGAAGTATGTGTTTTATGCATGTGAAAAATAACGTGAGTATGCATGCGAAACATAACGTGAGTATGCATGCGTGCAGTTCATCCATATGTCTCTCAAGTTCTGTCTTGTTTCCTCATTTATACATATGGATAAAGTATGAAGTCTTTTGGATGTTTTCAGTGCCCTGTTTCCATGAAGCAAGTTGCTTCGTTGACTGGAGATGTGATTGGTGCTGCTTCTGAGCTGAGCACACTGTGCCTCCTGCAGTCCCAACACCAGCTGCACAGAAAAAGAAAGAAAACGGGATGAGCAGCACAGCTCATCCTCCTCTCCTCCTAAATCCTTAGTTGAACATCAGTTACCATATAGAGCTGTTACCAACCTTTGTGAACAATCTTTTGTTTTCCTTCTGGCTCACAGAAAGAGATACAGTTTTCTACAAAGAAAAACGTATGGGTGAATGATGTAATGACTTTTAGCTCAGTCCTGTTTGTAAAGGCTGGAGAGTGGAAACGTGACTAATATCCCTGGATCTGTTCTCCCTTCTGCACTTATTAATGAGTAGGTTTTTGGCACTGCAGTGTGTTTGGCCATGTTTTTCTCCTAGGAGATAGCTATGCCCCTTGAAGGAGTTTTCTTTAGATGGCTGTGAATCTGAATACTGCTGCTAAAGCCAGCATAAGCTCCGGAATGAAAAATGGATGGTTTTCAGCTTTCCCTATTGGAGGGAAACTTGAGAAACAGTCAGTTATTTGGGAATTCAAACATCTGTATTGTTCTTAATGCTGCTTTGAGGTTTCAAACACTCATTTTGATCATCTTGCTGGTTCTGTGGGGCAGTTTGCATGCAGAATTCAGAAAGAGGGAGCAATTTCCAAAGCCTGTTAGTGGCAGATTAAACTGGCCATTGAGGTGAAAAACATAAAAAATCCGTATGTTGAACAATCTGTTTGGATATCTGTATCCCTTGTAATTATTAGTCTTTGTCTCATAATCACAGTTATGATCACTAGCCTTTTTAAGGGTCCCTCTTCATTTGCAAAAAAAAAAAATAGATCTTCAAAGGCAAATCTAATCTATACGTATTAAAAAGGCAAATTAATTTTAACATATTAGTTAAATTTTGTCTTCACTACAGTCTATTTGTATGTCTGTGATCATAGAAATGTATGTAATATTATAATATGTAAAATTATAATTTTCCTTATATAGGTATGGCTATGAAACTTTGCTCTTTTTCAGACGACTCTTTTTTAATATTTTTTAAATAGTTTTTAATATAAAGAAGCAAAGAGAAACCTAGGAATGAAAAAAAAAACCCTCCAGAATTTTCAAATCCTCTTCATAAATCAAAGCTCAACAAAGTTATAAAGAAAAACAAATAAACAAACAAACAAACAAACAGCCATTCTTGTTTCTCCCTTTAGGGATTAGCTTTGTGCTCAGTGCTGCATTTCATGGTTTACCAATTTTTCATTTCTCTACCTAAGGCAGATTAACACTCGCTTTCTGCAAAGACTCTGTCGGCAACAGAGAAGATGGAAGCATATCATATTGGCTGAAGGAAGAACTGTGAGTGTAACAAGCTCTAGACAATACTTCTGTGCCTTGTTAATGAAATTTAGTGACAAAAGAAAAGAACCGCTGAATTAAGATTCTGCTGGAGAGATTTCAGATTCTCAGGCAGATACTAACATTTGTATTCTTAATGTGGCCGTGTGAGGGGCAAACCACGCATCTTTTTGCTACCTTATTTCAGGAGCTACAGGCGGACTTGGTTGCTGTTACAGAATACAAAACCTCCTACCCTTATCTGGGTGCAGTCACTGTTTACTACAACCATTGCTATTGTATAATGTTTTAAAGTACTTTTCATAAATCTTTACATTTAAACTTCAACAAGATTTTTGGTTTTTTTCATTTTCACTTATCAAAAATTTTTTCCTATTGCTATGAGTGGTGACTTCACTGGGCATAGTTCTGCTCTTTTCTCATGGTTTTTACAAGATTCTTGAACTGATTAATATAGTAGAAGTTTTGCAAAGAAAATGAGATATGTGTCTGCCCAATGTTTTTTTTTTTTTAATATAAAATGGCTGATTAATAAATGAACAAAGTGTAATTTATTATTTCTGAAGTTCTGCAGTAAAAAGAAGATCAACTTTTTAGAAGGGCCAGGTGAAGTATAAAGGTACTCTTTCAAAAGAAGCTCTGTGGTACCTTGAAACATTTACTTTTCTTCAAAAACTGTGACAGCTCTGTAAGTATATTTGGAAGCATTATACCAGATGCAAATTGTAATGCTGAAAAATATTTTTATATAATAATAGAAATTTATGTCTTGTGTTCTAACACTGTGATGTACCAAAATTCTCAGCCTAAGTTGATATGGAGCTTTCTTTGTCAGCAGACTTCTTTCCCAAATCCAGGAATACAATCTGGGCTGCATGTGAGTTAGCAGTTTTGCCATTGCCTTCCGTGGGATCAGCAATTCTCCAATAAATGAATTACTGATAGAGAGCACAAGGAGTGATTATACTTCAGGTGTTAATGTGGAGTGATTATACTTCAGGTGTTAATGTGGATTTACCTCTAATGGTATCACAGCATTTTGCAGTTGTGCACCTTCAGACTGGTGGTCAGTAGCAATGTCAGTTGTCTTTACTTTGTTCTGCTTATGTGATAAAATACAGATGGTATCATTTTGTATCTGGCTGTACATAAGCCCCTCTAGAATCTAGAAGTGAATGGATACGGTAGTGGGCTTTTTCAGCCTCTAAAAAAAGGATGGTATTAAGGCAGGTTGGCTGCAACTTATTGGCTTCCAGTAACGCGTTCAGTCAGCATCAGTCACAAAGTTACTTTTTAGCAAAATCGCCAGAGTCAGCAGGCTTCTGGAAAATAACTACCGTTATTGGTTAAATGCTTGTATTCCAGTATTTTTCCTCAATTACTGCCGTTCTGCACCATTGTGTCCTCCATGAACAGCGCTATGGAGGTGAGCAAAAAGTTGTCTTGAAAGAAACGAGCTCTGAATTTTCTGGCTCTCCTGAGGGCGTGGAAGAAAGGTCTTTCATGGAAATTACCTCATTTAGAAACACGATAGTACATAATTGTGGACCTGAGGAGACCTGACACGCATTTCATTTCTGACCCCTGACAGCCTCAATAAATAGAGGCCATGCTTAACAGAGAGAACAGATCATTTGGGCTAAGAAAAGTGAGTCTTTCATAGCTGAGCCGCTATTGCCGAAAACCCACAGAGATGCAATGATTAAATACACTTTACATTTGGAAAATCCTGCAGGCAAGTCTTTAAACAGTGCTGTAGTGCTTTCCCTTCTGATGCCAGTAGATTTGTTCTAATACAGCATGGCTATAACTAAAGGTATGGCAGCCAGCTGTAGCTGATAGAGGTATATGGGTGGTGTCTGAGCACCTGTTCTGTGAGCACTAGGTGTCTAGCAGCATGCATTTTCTGCTGCAGATGTTGAATGGAGCATAATAGAGAAGCAGCTTTTAAGTAGGAACTGAAAAGGTGCCCGTGAAAGGTGTGGCATGATCTGGCTGATGAGTTGGGAGAGTGGGCCAGTGGCACCTGATACTGCATGCCTGATTAAGCTGTTTGTGATGGAGTTGGTTTGAAACACCAGTTCTTAGCCCTTGTGAGAACTGCTCTGGATCAAGACCATGTACTTCAGCTCTTCCAGCCTCCTGTCTGACACATGTGTGTACTTGCATGGGCACAGCCTCATCTGACTCAGCTGGATGCTGCTGGTAGGACAGTGGGAATCAAAATGCCTTGCATTTTAATTAGTCGTATGCAGATGACAAGCCTGGGTGGTAGCAGTGTCCTAGGGAAGCTATCCACAAGTGTGTAGGTGTGGATGGGAAGAGGGACAGTGTGCTCACCATGACTGTGCTACTCCAGTATTGATACAAAAGGTTCTCAATTTTTTTTAAAGTCTNAGTGTCCTAGGGAAGCTATCCACAAGTGTGTAGGTGTGGATGGGAAGAGGGACAGTGTGCTCACTATGACTGTGCTACTCCAGTATTGATACAAAAGGTTCTCAATTTTTTTAAAAGTCTGCTTTCTTAGCAGCCTCGCACTGGAACTTCTGTAAAAATGAAAGCACAGTAATTAAATGA
>PPHD01003816.1:0-18688 GCA_002909625.1 Bambusicola thoracicus | reverse complement strand
TCTGCTTTCTTAGCAGCCTCGCACTGGAACTTCTGTAAAAATGAAAGCACAGTAATTAAATGATTACTTATCACTTCCATACCGAAGACACACTTAATTCCTGAATGCTCTGTGTCACGTCTGAGCCTGCCAAGCTGCTTTTGCTTGGGGACACTTCCCAAGGGCAAGGAGTCAGCCATGTCCTCCATGCCCAACCATGGGGCACCTTCTTCTGAGCAACCTAGTATGTCTGACAGTTGCAATCAGGGGTTCTTTGTGTCCTTTACATGGCAAAGTGGGCATGGCAATCTATCTGCTTGTTTGTCAGACATTGTATGTTTCCACGCATAGACTTCATCTTCTATGAGAATGGAGTGGTCAAGCAGTGGGCAGTGTGAGGAGCGGTGGGAATCTGGTTCCTGTGCTCCTGTGGAGAGAGGAGGAGACGGGACGGATGAAGAAGGATCTGAACAGATGGAAGAGGTTAGAAGAATGACTGGAAAAGCCAGAGCAGCCCTGTACCCTGGTAGTGTGCACATGGGAGAAGTCCAGCTGTCTGCAGAGAGGGAAGGAATACCTGGTAAGGATGCTCTGTGTGAGGATTTTTCATTCAGGGAGCTTTGCTGATGCTGTGACTTGTTTTCTACCTCCCATAAAACTACTGCCATTGTTTCTCACTGGGAGCAAAGCTGTGCTGGTGGGGAGGGATACTAGGATGCCCATACTCCCCATGAAAGAGATTAGCTGCCCAGTCTGACCTGCTCCAGACAGGAAGTTTCTCTCCAGCAGCAGGCTCCTTGGCATGGGAACCTGGGTCAGAAGGATATATCCCTCTGCCAGACATGCTTGTGGCCACTGCAAGGCATCCCAATAAGCAGGGTGGTGAGGATGATGTGCCAGCCTCTGTGGTGGCTTCTGAGTAAACCACACCCAGCCACATTGCCACTGCAGCCTCTTGGCTAAGGCTTGGATCTTCCCTGCCTGATCCCCATCGACTCTGAGGAAGAGAGATATTTCTTTCCAGACAGTGAATTGTAAATAATGTCCCCACTCTGCTCTCCCACATAAGGGCATTTAAACCAGCTATACGTGTCTTTGGAAATGCAGAGATGTACTGAAGGAGGGAGCAGGCTATATAAATCAAATCATCCCTTTCATGCTTCTCCCTTCTTC
Source organism: Bambusicola thoracicus (assembly GCA_002909625.1). Classification (NCBI taxonomy): domain Eukaryota; kingdom Metazoa; phylum Chordata; class Aves; order Galliformes; family Phasianidae; genus Bambusicola; species Bambusicola thoracicus. The sequence goes on along the minus strand of PPHD01003816.1, from coordinate 17,536 downwards.
AGCTGTTTTTAAAAAGGGAGACCACCTGCCCTTACTGTGCTGCTTTCCTGAATGTAAGGAAAAAGAGTAGAGGGTCAGATCCTTATGTACAGAATTTTAATGTAGTTCCACTAAAATCAAAGGAGCTATTCTCATTTATCATGGGGAAAGTCCTCTTACAGAATATATTTCCATCTGCTAGCATCTTCACCAAGCATGAAGGAAATAAAGCTGACGTAATCTGGAGGGAATATTTGGCTCAGCTGGTTTGAAGCTGTTGTTCCTACTTCAGTTGTGCTTAGGAATTCTTGTTAGGGGAAAAGATACTGATACAAGGGCTTGAGTTGGCACAAGCTTCTTTCAGCATAAACTTTAATGATCAGCTAAATAGAACAAGAATAGAGACTTGTGCTTCCCCTCAAATGATGAAAGCTTCAAGGCTTGGTAGATAACAAAGAGAATCTCATTATAATTATGATCTCCAGTGAATATTGAAAAGTCTTAGAATTTCATCAGTCCTTAGAAGGACAAGGAGCATCAGTGTGATCTCTTTTCCCAACTTAAAGTCAGCAGTGTTCCTGGCTTGTAGCCCAAAGGCTGTGGAGGCCAACAGGAATATTGTGTGTTTTTTTTTTCGCTAGAGGAATCAGTACAATATTAAAAATGTCATTTCCTGCACTGCAAGGTCAATTAAGCAGGGCTAGTACAAGGTAGTTATAATCTAACTAGAAAGTACTAGGGACAGATAAAAGTCCCAAGTCTCTGCTCCTTTTTGTAAAAGCATGACAGTATACTGCAAAGACAGAGGCACAGTGAGAAGTCTGCATGCCTAATATGCCTATTAGAAGGTCTATTATGACCATACTAGTTTTGCTATTTATTTATCCTTTGGAAAGCTGGCAGTGGAGTAATTAATCTATCTGAAAATACATACATATATGTTTGTGTGTGCGTGAATAGTTTTGTACTTGGCAGGGTGAGTGGTATCTTGTTAATGCAAAATGACTTGTACTCCCTGAAAATGTTTTACAGTTCACGTTAATTGTTAGTGAACAGGGTCTGATTAGCAAGTTTCTAAAATTGGTGTGTTGTGCCTTTCACGCTAAAAGGCAAATGTTCTTCAGTTGACTCAGGATGTACCTCCTTAGCTTTCTGAAGGTACCTTACCAATCCAACATGATTTAAAACAATTACACAACTTTAAAATATGAGTATCAGACTTTGACTTAACTTAAAAACTGTACTTTTGAACGAGAGGTGAATTATCTCTGGTGATTATAACTCCAATATTATGTCTTTTGCTCCTATGAGGAATTTACAGAGGAATAGTTTACAAGCAATCATTCTGCATTTAAAACTGACCTTGTTTTGCAGGCATACATAACTTCTTTAAGATACAGTAACCAACTCTACCTGTGATCCTTATCATTGTCAAAAAAATGAGAATTTCTCCAGGGCTGTTATCACTATAATTCCATGAAATATAATCAAGGACTGTAAATATAGGCCATTGTCACCTGCTGCCTGCCTCTCCCTGGACCTTATCATTCTTAAATGTGAATGTTGTGGATGTGATAGCTGTCTGCTGGGGTGCGTGATGTTAACAAGGACTGTGAACATCCAGATGAAATACAGGACTGTTGCTCAACTTTTAGACAAATGTACCTTGGTAAAGGTCACCCGTAAAGGAAAAGATGTATGGAGGATGCCTGGAGAGGTGTTCAGGAAACAGATGGCTCAGTTTTATTTTCCTTCTCCCTTGCCTGTTTTTCACTTTTGAAATTGAAGAACTGCAAAAGTTTACAGTGTCTAGAGAAATAGTGAAGTGGTAAATTGCCACAGCCAACTGAGATGATGTTAAATAAGAGACTGGAAAAGGTTTTTAATTCAAACTATGATAGCATGTAATTCTTCTCAGTGACTAATTAACATCAGATAAAAGAGATCTTAAAGTTTTTAATAACAATCATACTTCTTCAAAGAGATGGAAGAACTCAAAATAAATATCCTTTATGAGGGCTGGGAAAGACTGAAAGACTACACTCAAGATATTTCAGATAGGTCTAAGGTAAAGTAAGATAGAAGCAGGAAGATTTTATTCATCCATTCTCAGTACAACAGCTGTAATTTATCCACCAAATAGATGAGGGAGACAAGCTCCATACATAATATGTATGTTCTCTCACATCAGCTACAGTGGAAGAAACATTTGGTGCACAGGCTTTGTCTGCTGCTTTAATTTTTTTTTTTAATTTCCCCAAGTTCTGAGTGGTTCTGTGTTCCAGCTCTAAGTATCTGAATTAAGACCAGATTTACAAAGTCTCAAGCAAGAATTTGATTAAGATTTTATAAATCTGGCCTTAATGAGGAGACTTTGAGCTGGATTATTCAGATTGTTCCGCAAGTCAGGGGGATTAAGAACTTGTCTTGAGAAATATTCCTTTAGCATCTTCGTAATAATTATCCTAAGTTTAGAAATGTCTGTTCATGGAGAAAGTAAAAGACAGAAACCAAAGCAGCATACTTTTAAATAATAAAAGCAAGTCTTCATTTCAAAAGTACAGAGTAGCCTGGAAGAGTGAAGCCAAGCCCAGGGTCCCTTCTATGTGCTCTGTACCCAGGAGCTACAGCAGTCACAGTTACTAAGTGAACTTTATGGAGATACTCCTGTCAGTGGATAGGAATTGAGCAGCTAAGAACCGCTCTTTCTGGCTACAAGTGAGGCAAAGGCAATGTGCAGGGTGGGCTCTGCCAGCCAGTGTGGTGGGTCATCAACCTGGTCATCAGAAAGAGCTCATGTTGCTCCTGCCTCACTGGACCCCCATTGTGCGTGAGGCTGCTACAGTGCTCATGTATTTATTCTCTTGGATCACTGGTGCAAGGGTGTTTGTGTCAAACATTTAATTCTTCCCTTTTCACTTCAGTTTGTTTTTTCCTGTGTTGCTGAAAGCAAGATTGGATCCTGTAGATCAGTACAAAGCAATGACAAGACCCAGCAGGGGCTGAGATCTGGGGGGTGCTCTGAAGATATGTGCAAATCCAAGCCCTGCAGAATGATCTTCCTTATTTATTCATTCAAATTCACAATGAAAGGAAGCATGGTTGGAGAATGAGTTGCATGCTTTGAGGATGTTGTTTTCTAAATGAGATGTAGTAAATATATCTTCTATGCATGTGATTAAGAGAAGCTGCAACATTGCGAGAACAAGATCTAACAAGACCTACGCTCTAAAAAGTAGGCAGCTTATTAATGTCCACTTTTAAGGAGAGGACTATCTCCAGACTGTCTCTACATTTACTTGAATATCTCAACAAAGGGTTAAAGGTTCAAAGTATTTGGATTCTTGGCCACTCATTACAACCACAGGTCTTGGTGTCAGATCATAACTTAATGGAGTCTGAATTAACCAGCTGGCCAGGAATATCTAGCTTTAGAAATATGTCACATACTGAAATGCTTCCATTTTGCATATCACATTCATCATGAAGATAATTTTTCCTATCTGTGAGCTCTTCAAAAGCAGCTGATGACAGAATGGCTTCTTTGCTCCAACATAAACTTCTGAGGCTTGGTGGTGTACAGTGTATAGTTCTCCTGTTTCACCTTCCTCTTGTGTTTGCAGTTATCATGGGAAAAAAAAGGTTGGGAAAACAAAAGAAAGCCTATACTCCACAGCAGAATCTTAGGTTTAAGACAAACTATATTTTACATAGTCCCCTAATGTAACCACCTATCTAAACTCTTTTCCCTCAGTTAAGACCTAATGTTGGGAACATCTATGAAGGTACTCCACTGCTGGCAACAGCTGTTCAGCTGAGCAAGGCAAGTGCAAAACTTTACATAAAAGAGAATGCAGAATGTCCTTGATCATCTCAACCTACCAAAAAAGCATTTCAGTTAATGCAAAAATTTCTGTTTAGTTTGTTGGTTTTGAATTAAGTTGTCAAAATCTTGCACTTTTCTAAGTCTTCAAGCATGTTCACACTTTCTCTCCCTTGTTAGTGTGCCTGTTCTAGAAGTGGGAAGGTACTGTAATTTCTTAAACTTGGGGATATAACTGAGAAGAAAAAAAATAGGGGAAAAAACCAAGAGACAAGCTTTTACAAACTGCAGAAGCAGCAGAAATTGTTGTTTGTTTGTCTCCCAATTATGTCAATTAGCCTACAAAAACATGTCAGCTCCTCCCACGTACCTTGCCAGAGGCCTTATAGCATCACATCTAAAACAATGCTGTAGTTGTTTAAAAAAATGTAGTGTTTTCAGCTTTTGAGAGCAAATAGTATTCATCATGATCTCAGCACTGATATTGGCACAGTGGAACACTGTTAACTAATCAATTTCTTGTTTTAAAAACGTGTCTCAAAACAACACCAACTCTACTGGCCACTTTGCCAGGTAACCTTGTTCTAGTCCAGTGTCAATATTGAAGACAATATTTTCTGTCGAAATGGAGAACACACAGACTGGTAAATATGAAATAAGTGGGACTTCAAACAATCTGTGATTTTTTTTTTCACAAAATGATCAGAAAGAATTTTTTCTTTATTAACCAAACATGTTTGCACAGATTTGCTGATAGGTGGTGCACTGCTGCAGACTTGCTCTGCAATCTTGGTACTGCAGAGTCTTAGATGTTCCTGCCTACAAGGAAGACGCTGAGGTACTGGAACGTGGCCAGCGACAGGCAACAAAGCTGTGAAGGATCTGGGGCACAAGTCTTAAGGGAAGCAACTAAGTGAACTGGGATTATTCAGCCTGGAGGAGGCTCAGGGGAGACCTGATCACTCTCTACAACTGCCTGAAAGGAGGTTGTTGCGAGGTGGGGGTCAGCCTCTTCTTCCAGGTAACAGCGATAGGATGGGAGGGAACGGCCTCATGTTGCACCAGGGGAGGTTCAAGTTGGCAGTTATGAAACATTTGTTCTCAGAAAAGTTGTGAGGCACTGGAACAGGCTGCCCAGGGGGGTAGTAGAGTCACTGCCCCAGAGGTCTTCAAGAAATGTCTAGGTATGGTACTGTGGGACATGGTTTAGGGGTATGGTGATGATGAACTAGATGATCTTAGAGGTCTTTTCCAAACTTTATGATTCTATGATTTCCATCAAGTAACAAGAAGACTCTTATAAAAAGAAGTCCGACTCTACTCATGTGTGTGTGTACTTGCTCATTTTAGACAAGACTTGAACAAAGTGCTATAGGATGTAGTGTAAGAAACTGGTGACAAAATGTGTGTCTAGCTGTGTGGTTTCAGAAATGCATAAAATGCTTAAATACAAATAATCAAAGCATCAATATATTTTTGCTGCACATCAGCCTTCTCATTTCACTTGGCACCACACTGTGAGCTTTGCAGTGACAACTGATGACACATTCTGTGAATGACAAGGTAGTTGGGTCACAGATAGGCTCAGTGGAGTATTTCAGGTAAAACAGAAAACATTTTAAAAATCCTTAGGACACTTCTGAACAAGACAAACCAAAGGAGAAACATTACAAGAAATGTTGTTATTATATTATCCTATTACGTGGTGTTTCATGATGATGCAGCAAAAAAAATCGATATGGTGCCAAGTTTCTGCTTGGCTCTTAAAAGAGATTTCCAGGCATTTGAGGAGAGCTCATTCAAAATGATGTGGAAAAAAAATATATATCTGCATTTTCTTTTTCTGGAGAAGCTGATGTTTTCCAGATAGTTCTGACTCCTTTTGAAATTTGCTTGCTTTTTTCAATTTTTTTTTAAATTTATTTTGGTTCTACTCCTTGGAGAAAACTGTATGTATGTTACTCTACTGCTCTTTTGAAAAATTATCTTGTAACCTGAAGGCATGCGTGTTACTTTTATTTCACTTTAGCCTATTCAGCTGCAAATAATGAATCAAAGCTGTTGGTTTAATTGGTTTAAAAATTTGCTGGCTTCCATTTAAAGCCAGTAACCATAGTGCTTCCATAACGCTTTCTGGCTAAGCTAATCCTTCAGAAATAATACACCCGTACAGCTTTCATTTGTCTTCAGGAAGGCTGGAATTCTACTTTGTGAATACATATATTTTCAAAACTATTAAAAGTTTGGATTAAACTGTGTGATTTTTTTGTGCTATCAAATTATTCCTTAGCTTGGGCAGTATTATTGTAACAGAAAATAGAGCATTTTATACCATTTATCATTCCTCCATTGTGTTAAAGTATGCCATTCTGAAGTGGTTCATAGAAGGTTGCTCACCTATGAATGTGCAAAACGGATGCAATGACCCAGAAAGGCACCTGAGGAGCTGAGTCTGCTACAGCATTTTGCATTTAGCTATTCTGGGAGAAAACCACTTCTGGATGCATTTATCCTCATGAGGCATGGAGTCTCAGCAGTCAAATTGTCCTGCTTAAATGGGACTCACAGTCACAGGAGGGTGAAATCTGTGCAGCACTGTGAAAGTTCACAGCACTACAGTGATTTGCAACAAGGGCATCTCCCTCTCTATAACGGTGGCAAGGGTAATGCTGAGCTTGGCTTCCTGAAGCATAGCAGCATTGTAAGGAAACAGCCTAGTCTTAAATCTCCAGGAATGAAGTTACTCCTTCAGTCACTCGGAACAGTTAAGCTGAATTGCACAAAACATATGTTGCTTGCATAAGATGCATTTGGGGTGAAAACTGCTTTTAATTATAGACCGTTGTATAAAATGTCAGCGATTAAACCACAGATTTAGCAGTATTCTTGGCTGGCATGAGAGGCAGAAAGCATGCTTCTCCTCCTGTTTACTCTTTTTGGAGCTGAATTTCTCATACTTTATGAAACATTTTTATTCAAGTGAAAAAAAATTATCTACTAAAGAGAAAACTAGGATTGCTTCATCTATTCTCTCTCGAGGTTTCACAACAGTGAAATTGCCCAGGATAGGATCCAAAAGCAGCTGAGCAGTTCGGTTTTGAAACAGAATAAAACTGAGATCTAATATCTCATTTCAAAGCAAAAGAAATGAAATTCAGATTTAGATCATCTGAAATGGACTTTCAGTGTCCTTTTGTCCATAGACTGACGTGGAATGTCTCTCCTTTAAAATCAGCAGTTGCCTCTGATAAGTAATTTTACTTCAGCAATTCTCCAGAGCCTGTGATAATTATATCCAAGGCAAAAATTGACGAAGTTTGAAATCTGATCAGATATATATCCAGCTGAGCATGATCCACTTAAGCGTTTGTTCTGATTTAGCCATTGTCATTCCAAAAATACTGTCATGGAGGAAAATATAAACATGATCCCTTCTTTTTTAGGATTGTTACCATCTGTATCATAGTTACCAAATGTTTCTTGCTTAACGTGTATTTAAAATTAACCTGGTCTATGCATTGCTTGCCTTTACTGTAAGCATAACATAGTAATCACAGCTCCGTTCACAGAATGTGGTCTACATCAATAAGCATTTTTCTGTAGCTTTGAGTAAATTTTTCTGACAAGTGCTATTTTTGCCACTTCCATAAGTGTATAAGTTCTTATTATTATGCTGTAGTGATTCACTTCTGTGCTGATTTCTGTGGAAGTACGTTGAATTACACCAGCTGAGGTTATGGCCTCTACTATGCTTTTCAGAGTGTTTTCTTCTAGTCGCCTCTATTTTTAGGTCAATTACTGAGTCCCCGTCATGTTATATGACTGAAGATAGCACCTGTCCTTTTATTTATATCCTCATATTTACTGAGTTCCTGTTGCTGCTTTTTTTGTCTTCCCTTCCCTGTGTAATTGCTTCTTATTACACTATTTCCTGATTTTACCTAGATTACACAATGTCTATGTAGGTTCAATAATTCCTTGAAAGAACTAATTGAGCAAAAAACACTAATGGGAGACCTATGGGTTGACCCTGACAAGGCTAAAATCCTCTCATGCATAAGGAGGAGACTTTTCATTTTAAATGAGGCGATTAATGGTAAGATCCTATCTTCCTCTGAATGCTGTGCACCAACATATTACTACAGTAACCTTTGCTGGGTGAAAAATGATGTTTAAAAGAGTGTTTACTGGAAAGCCAAGTGTTGCCTGACTCCAAGAGGTATCCTTAGCACCAGGAGTTGATATAAAGGGCTGACTTTCCATTCTAATCTTTGGCTTAAGTATTTCTTGAAAGGGATGACAGAAGCCACTTGATTCACAAGGTGGCTGCCAACTACACATGATCAGATGCCAGCATAGTGAGAAGCAGCCCTAGAGGTGGCTCTGGACTCTGTCTTCATTAAGGTCATCTGCCTGTGACAGGAATGCGAAAAGCACCAAAGCAGTCAGCATCTGACCCTCAGAAACATTCTCTTTGAGTTACCAAGTTTGTACAGCCAAGTGTAACAGCCAAGAGACAAAAGTCTCCTGTATGGAGTCGTTGATTATTATCTGAATGGGTATTTGGAGTCTTGGGCATATATACAGAATTTATCATTTGACATTTTCTAATATAATTTACTGTCTGTCATATATGGCTTTTTTTTTCTTTCTTAAATTACTATCGTTTATCTTAAAAATAAACATCTGCTCATGCATCTGTACAAGAATAAAACCAGAATCACTCAAAAGTATAGTTGGTTTTTAATATACTTCCAATAATCAGATTTAGTAGTTGCAATTCCATATGCACAAAGACATTTACAGTTCAAGAAACAGAAACTCTTCCCCAAAAATCTTCTATTGTGCTAGCATGTATAATTTGCATAATAACAGGCTATTCAAGATTCAGAGTTATCCACATGAGCATTTAGTCTATATTTTACCATGATCAAAATAAGGATATCAGTTTCCTATGTCTTTGATTCTACCTTACTTTAACAATAAAGTATTGTTCCTGTGAATTTTGCTTGCATGAATTCTTAAGATACCATGATGAAATGAGCATCTAATGCCATGGTAACGGACTTCAAGGCAAATAATAGAAGAGTAGTAATGGGTATAAATTTTTACCAGTGATATCTGAAGCCTTCTTCCAAGACATGACACTGATTTTGGCATGTTAGGAATGTTGGATTGAATTACCTGTTTCTCAATGTCGTCGCAGAATTATGATTTTGATTGTGAATTTTTTATTAATATTTTTATAATTTCATATCCTTCCTATATGCAACTTCCAACACAGCAGATACCTAATTACACTAAAAACTACTGCACTGTTAAAAACAGACGTCCTCTCCATACTTAACAAGGAAACACACTGGAAATGTGGTCTTGAAGAAAGATATGTGATTCAGGTAGCCACCTCCCACTAGCACTAGAAATCTCTAGGTTCAAAAGTAAAGCCAGGTATCTCAACAAGCAAGAGCAGCTCTCTCCTGAAAATCCGTTCCTCAGAGCAGAGTGTCTGATGAAGCACTCACTGATATGAACAAAAAGACCTTATTCATTTTAATGTGCCTAAGATTAGGACTTGAGAGTAAGGTTGGCATGAGTTATGTTGTAAAGATAAATGTTTCACTTTGAGTTTCTGGAGAAAAAAGGGGGCACTGCTCTCATTTTCTAGCGTTCTGGACAATGAAAGCACCTGAAGAACATTTATGCTTCTGGCATTTTGAGCTCTCATCACTGGAGTTGCTGTTATTCCTGTTAATTACCCACTCGGGTTTCTTTTCACTGTGTGCTAATTCTTGGCCCTGACAGAGTGACTCACTGTAAATTGACTGAGAAAGAAATCTTTCATTGTCCTCAGCAAATCTGAATAATTAATTTTTTTATCATTATGCTTCTTAGCTGACATTCTCTTCCTGAAAGAAAGAATGGGGCATGTTTAATTAAAACAAGAAAGCACTGAAGTTAAACATTTCAGTCACACGGATAGCTGAAATAACATGCTATTTTTTTAAGGGTAACATGCTTGCCTTTTTGGTGCTATTTACTCTAACGCTAATGCTTCCAAAGCCTGTTTTGCAACAACAGTCTGCCAAAAGCTAAACATTCTGCAATTAACAGAGAGGAAGCTCAGTGTTTTCACCTCAAAAATATATCTATATAGGCTAATTACTCACAGAGGACTTCAGCCCAGGAAGTGCCAGAAAACTTCTCCACTGAGCTGCAGAGGCCAAAGGGGTGCCCAAAGGCAGGTGGCAGAGCTGTGCCCTGGGCAGGTGGTCTCAGTGCAGGAGGACCTGGAAGCTCACATTCAGTGAGTTGGTGCTTGCTGAATATATATTATCAGCACCTCATTAGCTATCATACTGCAGGTCCCCACTGAATGGATGTTATGGCCTGTGGCAAGTAGGTGGTAGTTTGTAGCTCTTGCAAACTGAGTAGAAAAACACTGGAGAATTTATTGTGCACTTATGAAACTGTGCATTTTCTTCCTAATTGTGATTTCTTCAGTTTCTAGCAATTTGGCCTTCTTGGCTAAGATGCTCCAGAAAACTCTCACCTTTATTGAAGATATAGCAAGCACCCATTTAATCTGTACTGGCTCTTCATGCTTATTCTCAGATGTTTCAACGTCTCTTCAAAAACCACAAGGTCAAATCTTGCATCTCCACTTTCATAGGCTTGGCTTAAAGTGAACAGAATACTTTGGCTTTTCTTTATACATAACGATATCACTGGATGTGCTGAATATCATCTAACCACTCCTATTCTGTGTCTAGTGTGCATTTTTGTTTTAGGCAATGATGACTGCTATAAAGCTCATCGACATCATAACAAAAACTGCCAAACTGGAAGCTGATCATTTTGCCCATACCACCCTGCTTATGCATAACAGCAAGATTTCCTTGAGGGTGGCATACATCCAATCAACAACAGTAGTTTAATGTGCTTTTTCCAGTTCCTGGGGCAAAAAAACAAACAAACAAACAAAAAAACTGGTATGTACAAAATCCACATTGGTGCCAATGTTAAAGCCTTCTCTTCTTACTGACTGAGTAGTTAAAATAGCTGCAGAGTTCATCTGTTCTGATTAGGATAACCAGATTAGGATCAAAAGGGGGCTTATGAGTGTGCCTGGAGGAGAAATATGGAGCACATAATGATCAGTTCCAGTTGCTAGAAGAACATATTTAGGTATGGACATTAGCTGATAGGTTGAAAGAACCTTGAAAACCCTCAGGAATCCAAATCAGGAAACATAATTGCTGGATGATGTGGTTGAATTTATGAAAAAATAATGATGGCAGTGAAACTGTAGTCTGGCTGAATCTGAACTGCAAAAAACATATCTTTTGCACAGTTCATTATGCTTGAACCATAAGAAACAACAGGATATACTGTAGTAGTATTTTAGAGTAGCTGCAAGGATGCTAACAGCTATATTTCCATCTCTTACCACTCCTTTTTCCCTCCAGTTAAGACAATAAAAAAGACCATTCGCCTTCCATCCAGATGCTTCCTCTGATCCTGACTAGGTTTCTGAAACAACCCAAGAAAATCCTGTCTTTATGTCAGCTCAGATTTTTAGATCCAACCCATATAAATGCAGAGAAGGAAAGCTCTGAAGGGATCCATTGACCAAAAGGAGTTATCTCCCAAGTAAGAGAGAAAGAGTTGCTTTAGGGCATGATTCCTCCTCTTCTGGAAATGGTGCCTGAGTGACAGATAAGGTATGCCTATCTCACTGCACTGACTGGAGGGAGACTACGGTGAGTATTATAGAAGTCTATGTTGTAAAAGCTTAAAATTGGGAGTGATGAGCCTTCTTGCAAATACATGGGAATATGCATCTTGGGATAGACATTGTCAGTGAAGCCTTCTCTCTAATGGCAGAATGAAAAATTATCTGCAGATATGTTGGTATGTTTATGCATGGACAGAGTTTGTATGGACAGTTCTGTGCACTAAAATCTATTGAAAGAATCCTAGTGTGTTCCTAAGAACTAAACCTGATGGTTAGTAAAATCACATCATGTTCTTTTCCCTGCTCAGCTTCAACACCTTAATTTTTCAGTCATTTGAGATAAGTAGCAATTAACACTTTCAAATATTCAGTGAAAAAATGTGATGCAGTCATAAGTTTCTTACCTACAGCCAAGGGAAATTGAAGTAAATGGATGTGTGTCTGTTTGAATTTCTACCACTCTCTTATGAAGATGAAACCCACATTAAATTTTCTGATATCCCATATAACAACATTTCTTTAAATTTCCTTTTCACTGAAAATGGGTGTTATCAGCCCCACTCCTGCCACCAACTTAATTTGTAATCATGTTTTCCTAGGTGCCGTAATCTGAATAAATGGAAATGATTTCTCTACCTACCTCAAAAGCAAATAATGTTATCTTTTCATTGCAAATTCAGATCTCTAAAGCGTTCCATCCACACAAAATTAAGGTCCTGGTTTGTAAATCTGTCTTTACCATCTGGTTTGTGCATGGACTTCAAACAAAACCCTTCAGGAGAAAAACTGCATCCATCAAAGGTTAGACTCTGGCTGCTAATACAGAAACCTGGCCTGCAGACTGGCACATCAGATGAAAGTACAGGATTCAAAGCTAATTTGGGACCCAGACATGTTAGATGAGAGTAATAGATTGAAGCATACAAGGGTTCAGTTCTCTAAGGCTAATGTGTGCTCTGATTTATATCCTGCACTTGTCACTGACCTTACTGAGGCTTCACAAGCAAGGTATGTGCAAGCACAGAATTTGTTGCTTTGCATTTGGAGCTATACTTTCAATCCAGTTGGTGAGAAAGTGAGATAATAATTAAGGAAGCAGTTGTTTGGGCCTGTGAAAGAAATGAAAAAAATGATGATCACAAACTAAATGCTCATATATGAGCAAGGACAGATAGTCTTACCTGAATGTTCTTAAAGAGCAGACAGAGATAATTACAGAGGCACTATCAATCATTTTTGACACCTCATTAAGAGCAGAAGAATTTCCAGTGGACTGAAGGACAAGAGAAACAGGGTGCAGCCAATAGTTAAGTAGGTAATAAATTGGAGAGAAAGATGAATTTGTGGATCTTTGAGGCAAGCTTCAATACCCAATGAAATAATAAAAGGATTTCTTCCTAGGTATGCTAAGGCCTCCAAACATGCAGGTTTCTGGGCACGTGGGAGGGCACGGTCTCAGGTCCCAGAAGATGTAATCAGATGGACAAGAACATATCAAGTGATTGGTTTCTGGTTAAGAAGTATGGCAACACCTACATTCTACCCCTGATTCCTCACCTGATTCGACGAGCACAGCAGTTTATATTTAGACTATGTTTGGACAAAACAAACAAACAAACAAACAAAAGAAATAGTTATGATTAATAGAAGAAACCGAGTAAAGGATTAGACAGAAACTTACTCTAAGATAACTAATATTAGTTAGCCCTCCCATTTTCCCCTTGTATTTGGAAGATATTTTAAATACTATTACTGGATTTTGTTTAGTATGCAGACGCATGCATGCATAGAATTTGGGGTTCAAAATGAGTCACAAACAACCTCACTGAGATGACAAAATAAACCACGCCCTCAATCTTCATTTTTCTTAAAAAATACAAATACAAATACAAATACAAATACAAATACAAATTAAAAAAAAAGGAAGACAAAAAATAGGCTGGGTTGCTTCTGGAACTCTTTAATACCATCCTGATATTTTTTCCACAAGAGGGCATATTGTTATTGCCCACAGGTTTATAACAGCTCTTTGGGGGATTTGTTTGCTAGGATACGTATGAATGACTATTAAAAAAAGAAAAGGAAATATTATTAATAATAATTAAAAAACAGAACCATTAATATATTGGGCCAGATGCTCAATTAATTTAAAAACAGTGATGCCATGCTGATACACACAGGCTAAAGATATGGCCTATTGCATATGCAGAGAAGACACTTTCTGACATTATTATCTATGCTTGATTGACTTGTTTTCTGCATGCTCAAGGAAAATGAAATAAAATTAGTTGTTTTTTATGCCAGTCCCCATAGCTAGAAAAGGATCTATCATCATCAGTCATAAAATCACTTGAAATATGGATATTGTGTCTTCGTTGGTACTATCTTCCATGTATGATTCGTTACTTTGTTTTATAGGACAGACAGTTGTATTTCCTGTGCATGTGCTTTGGACATTTATGTCCACCACTGGTGATGGACAGTAGAGAGGTGAGTTTTACTGTCATCTTTTTTTTTTTTTTTAAAGAGTTTATTTCATTTCATTTTTAAGATGTTTTATTTGTCTAAACATATGTCTCAGTTTTATGCATAGTTAACCTATTCTCCTGACATCTCTAAATTTTAATATTTACTTGTTCAGATAATTTTGGACACTTTTATGTAGCTTTTTCATTGTTTAGCTTTTTAATACTGGATTTTCTTAGAAATGTTAGGATATAGCATCACTTGATATTTGTCAGGTGACTCTGCTACCATCCTTCAGAGGCCATTGTCAGACCTGGGCTGTATGTAACTTCTCACTCTTAGTTAGGAGGATTTTTTAGGGCTTTATTATATTACAAAAGTTACTGTTTTCATTTTGTATGTAGGGTGGGCATTAAATTAAAAAGTGCAGCTGCTTTCAATTATGCTCCAGTGTTCTATATCAAGATCATTTTCATTTTTCATAGCACTGCTTAGTTTCCCAGCCCCCTTTCCTGCTGGCTTCTGCACTCAAAGCATCTAAACATTTGGGAATTATGCAGGGGAGGAGACTAACAGATGTCATTCATTTGTCTCCTCTTTAGCTTTGGTAGTAAAACCAATTCACTTAATGAAAAACTGATGTGCTTTCAACCCAACTGAAAACTTCTGTCCATGGGGAAATGCATCAAGAAGTTGCCCAAAGGATTAGTATGCTGTTAGAGAAGTGCCACAGATAAACCCTTTGTAGTTACACTCCTCCCTTTTTGTCCCATATTCCTCAGCCTGGGACTGGGGGTTGCTGGGAGAGGGGGCGTTCTGGGTGAGGGGGAGGAAAGGTGGTGCCAACTGCACCTGCAGGGAAAGCATCCCTGTGAGAAGAGGGATGCCCCAGAGGTCAGTACCAGCAGGAGGCAGGAAGACCTGTGTTGGGACAGAGAGTTTGAACATCAACAGCTCTGAAGGTGACCTGGCTGGAGCTGAGGGATGGCTATATTGCCATTGTTAATGCCATGGGTGGGCTGTGGTGGCCACCAGAATGGACAGGCTGAGGGGTCTGAAGCAAGATATCACTACAGAGGTGGGGAGGGGAGAAGCACACAGTCTGGGAATGACTGCAAGAGCTACAGGGTAGTATCTCTTCACAGAAAGCAGGAAACAGGCTTTACCATCCTCCTTCTGGTAAAGATGAACTCTCTGTGTGCTCATTTGACACAGGTTTTTTTAGACTCCAACAAATTAAGGAGAGGGAAATGAAAGCAACATGTAAAAACCACATTGGTTCACCGGGTGCTCATCCAGGCTGTAAAGACGAAGAACTACTCACAAGGACAAAGGGAGTGGGGATGCTCCTTAGCCTAATGCTGCTCCTTCTTCACTGTTTCCTCAAATTAGATATTTCTTCTGGTTCTCATAGAATCACAGAATATCCCAAGTTGGAAGGGACCCATAAGGATCTAGTCCAATTCCTGGCTTCACATAAGACCACCCAAAAATCAGACTGTATGTCTGAGTGCTTTGTCCACTCAACTCAGTAGACTCTTAATGCCTGTAATCAGAGAAGAGTCTGCTGTGAGGAAGAAAAAGAAAAAAAAAAAAAAAAAAAAAAGGAGTGTTTGAATTCTCCTGGCTTTCTATGTGTGGTTTTAAAGCGCTACTCTTTGGAGATATCCAGCTACTGAACTAAATTTTTACTGTCTAGTAGAAGACCAAGGAGGAAAAGTGAAGTAAATCTCCTTCAGAGGGCTTTCTGGTGGCTCAGCACAAACTACAACCCATCCCTCTTTCATGCAGGTCATATGGGTCAGAAAATATAAGACCTTCTGAACTCATCCTGGGTTGTGCCATCCATGCTTTGGCAAATGTGGCATACTTACTATCAGACAGCAAAATTCAAAGCTAGTTTTCTAGGCTGGAGGAAAAGAATTTGGCTCCTGATAAAGAAAATGGGGTATATTTGCTCCCAGAACTGCACGTGAGCGAATTAGATGCTTGAGATTTTAAGGTAAAACTCTGTCTTATACATGGAAACAAATTTAAATAAATGCTGGAAAAGCTTTCATTTTTGTTGAGAGGATTTTTAAAGAGAGAGCAGACTTCTCCCACGCTGGTAGCCACATGAGAAACAGGCATACTTCTGGCAAGTGAGAAGGTTCCCCCTCTTCCTGAAGCTGAAAAATGGAATCTGATGTACAAAATACCTCTTGTAATTAATCAGTTGGCTTATTCATGCCTCCTAAACCTCAAGTTGAGAGCTGTCTGGAAACCTGAAGTACCTTAGGGATAAAATAATGGGCATTAAGCTTATTTTATAGCAAGTCAAGCTTTGGGAGTCTGCCAGAATTTGTCAGGATTATTGGACCATACCTAATCAAAGCAGGAAAAGGCACAAGCTGAAGTCTTTGACTATCTGAAAGTTCAGAGAGTGATGAGCAAAAGGGACCTCTCCCAAGCTGTGAGATAAATAATAAATGGTCAAAAAAGATGTAGAGATCTAAAAATAAAGTCGAGCTACACTGTGAACCCTACTAGGAATGGTAAGGATCATTTCACATTTCAGCATCTTTCCTACTTTTTTTGCAGGGAAAAATTTGTTCCCAGAGCACCCCACTAAGGAGGTTATTTGTTACTCAACTTCCAGCTCCATGAAAGTGTGATGGATGATTCGGCATGCAATAGAGCTGGAAGGCAAATTTGCTCACCTTGGCTGCAAGCCACATGACCCCAAAAAGCACAGTCATCCCCAGGATGAAATACCAATGGATCTGAGTAAGCAACTGCAAGCAGTGACTGCACTGTTAGGAAGTGAAAGGATATCAATGGCAGCTCCTTCTTAGAAGGGAAAATGGAAGAAATAATCTGAAAAATGTGCTTAGCATTTATATTTGCCTCATGCTAATAAACACTTGAACGCAACACACAGACAGCTGGACACTCAGCCCAGCTGACCTGAGAGGAACCATAGCATAGGAGTGCATCTTCAGTCAAGCATGGCACCTTCTGGAGTCTCACAGTGGAAAGAGAGAGATGGGGCCTGTGAGGTGAATCCTCTGGTCTCTGCCTCCAAGCTCTTACCTCACTGGGAATGGACATGTGCTTGCAGTCAAGCCAGAGGCACTTGGATTTCGATAGATTTTCACTTGGTTCAAGTAATGAACCTAAATTTTCCAGGTTGAATTACATATGACTTTGGTGGCATGGTGAAAGGTGACAGCAATATCAGTTCTTTTCATACCTCAGGTTCCAAAGTCTGGGCTGACAGATGAAAATCACCGAAATTGCAAAGGAAGGAGTGATTTCAAAGGGAATAAAATATTGCAGGCAGAGATACTGCTTTTAAAAGAGGTCTGTAATATGGAACTGTCTTCCTTGCTATGTGCTGAGCTGCAGTCTTGAAGGTATCTTCCTTCAGTCAAGGATCAGGGGGAAGATGCAGATTAGATTCATCAGATAACTGAGATTGAGCAGCAAAGATCAGTGGTGAGAACTGCAGAAAAGAAAAAAGGCAGAGGCAGCATGCAGAGATGACGGTCTTT
>PPHD01003815.1:15678-30342 GCA_002909625.1 Bambusicola thoracicus | reverse complement strand
TCCAACCTGAGTAATTCTATGATTCTATGACAGCATTGTAAATAACATATGATGTATTTAAAAAAAAAAAAATTCAAAGACAGCATGAGGATGGAAGGGCAGTTTCCCTTCAAATCTGAGTAGTAAAACTTAAACATTGTACAGCTAATTTGAGTAAATATTAATGGAGGACAGAAAGAGAGATATTCAGATTTGAGAAGTGCCAAAATATGTAGCTGGAAATACTGATTGTATAAGTATTCCTGAGAGCCCTGGAAAATTTGTAGAAAGTTAGTACACAGAAGTTTAAGGTAGTTGTACTCTTTGTTGGTCAAGAATAAGTCAAATGGCTGAACTACTACAACTACAGTCAGTAGCTGACATTACAGACGTGAATCCAGAAACAAAGTAAACTCAATTTTCAGGAGTTAGAGCTCAAGAGAAAAGGATTCTGATTTCTGAAAAGTATTCTGCTTGTTCTCTACAGGTTGGAGAGTTTTTGCAGTTTGTATCACTTCTTGTAATGAAAACCAAAACTAAGAAAATCTTGAAATTTATAGCACAATAACTGTGCACTGCATACACCTGAGGAGTTCATGCTGTTATTGGTTTAAGAAATTTTTAGTTTTGAAATGTAATCAATAGTTTCTCCATGTAAAACCAGTGATGTGCACAACTTAAAATAGCTAGAAAACTATTCTTGATAGATGTTGGGTTTAGAGTAGATCTACAGTCTTTTAGTGAAAGCTCCCAAGATGAAAATATTGCTCTGGAAATCTTAGAAAACTGGTTCTTTTTGTAAAATG
This sequence comes from Bambusicola thoracicus, assembly GCA_002909625.1. Taxonomy (NCBI): domain Eukaryota; kingdom Metazoa; phylum Chordata; class Aves; order Galliformes; family Phasianidae; genus Bambusicola; species Bambusicola thoracicus. The sequence goes on along the minus strand of PPHD01003815.1, from coordinate 29,557 downwards.
GGGTGCAGTTACTGTTACTAAGTAATTTCTGGCTTACAAACTGATTCACACCATCCTAAACTTGAACTTGTTCATCACAGCTGCAAGAAGAAACTACTAAAAAAAAAAAAAACAAACAACCCACTTATGTACTTCTCTATTTCTTTTATACTCATACATGGGGTAGAAGTTTTTTAACCAGTGATGTCAAAACGGTATATTTTACTAGGGATGAAGAAAGAACAGCTTGCATGATACTATCCACTCAAGACTGAAGCTCTACTGAGGTCAAAGAGATAAAAGAGAGATGTGAAATGTGGAAAAGTAAAATGAAATGTAGTGTCTCATAAGTGCACACAAGTATATTCTACATCTCCCTGTGTAGCCACAGATGCTTTATCCTTGTCATCTCACAAGGAAAAAGAAAAACTGCTTCTTCATTAACATCCTTCTTTTTCTCTAACTGCAGAGTAGACTTCAGATAGTTAATACCTATATACAGAGAAGAGGTTGAGAATGATCTGTTTAGTGTTACATGAAGAACATTCCCAAAACGCACACTGGCCTCTCACTGGCCCTATTCATTTCACTTTTCTTTGTCATCATAACCTCTGTAACATCATAGAAAACTGCACTCATATCCTCATTCTATGCTCCAAGCAGTTTAGCTTGTATGAATTGCGCTATGTTCACTTTTTAAAGTGAAGTATCTGATATTTAAGTTCATTTTTTATTATTATGCATTTTATTTTACTTCTTTCAATGGTCTTTTATTGTCTAACGTCTAGATTTCTGCCAAGTTTCTGAACTGCACTTGTCAGAGTATTGCCCACAACTCTGGGATCCTTTGTTGAAGCTGTAGAAATAAAATGAATAGTATAAAAGCTTGATGGCATCTGTGGATAGGAAACTCATTAAAAGCCTCAGGCTTCTGTTTTATTCCTAACCACATTGCCCTGTGGGATTTCAAGGTCTTGCAGGATGAAACCAGCAGGACTCATTACTTCTAAAACAATGTTTAGAGTTCTATTGGTGGTGGAATGCTTCTGCCAGTCAGGTAAAAAACCTAGGCCTTTATCCTTACTGAGACAATACCAGGCAGCTCAGAAACTGCTTGGAAAAGTCATGCCTTTGAATGCAACTGCAGGTGTTGCTCCTCAAAGACTGTTGGTACCCTCCTATGCACCCTTCAAAGGAATAATAGCAAATTCACTTTGGGATTCAAATGAAGTCTAAGAAAAATTCAAATAATAGGAACAAACTTTTGAGACTTCCTACATTTTTCCCACGAACTTATGGACCATGACTAATACCCTGAGGGCAAAAAAACATCCTTTTTCCCTCTTTCATAGAAGTAGAATTCACCATGTCAGATAAATAAGTTTCATGAACTCACCTTGTTTAAGGCTACCAAGCAATTACTAACAAAGGCGACTCACCAAAGTGAGAAGAGAATTTGGTCCTCTGACTGCTCACATTAATTAGAAATAGATTAAAATTTATATAATAAAAGAATAGTTAGAACTGTTATGAAATTTCTCCAGAAGAAATAAAGTCAAAACAGTTAAAAGTATTCAGTAGTATTTTGAATAAACTCATGGCTCAGATCTTCTTTGTGATTGATATAATTATGAAAATATTCTTGAATGTGTGATAGAAAAAAGTAATGCTCTTGCAAGTGTGAGACTGAGTTAGTACTTAAAGCAGTACCATACCTTTGTTATGTAGAATTCCTTTTACAGATTTTCTGAATAACTTATCCGTACTGTCTGAAAATTTCAACCATTTTATAAAAATGTAAAATAATAATATTTTACACTGACATATTAATTAAAATACTGTATATTGAAATGCTATTTAAGAATCCAAGGCAAAACTCCCCTTCAAACTTCCTGAACATTGATCTTGAGAAAAAATATTTTAAAACAAAATTATTTTAACCACAGATTTTCTTTGCAGATGATCAAGAGACATTAAGATCATATTTTCCTTATTTGCAAAACAGCTAGATATGACGACAGAAGCAGTAATAAATGGCAAACAACTAGGTTACTAAATTACAAACAGCAGAGATTTTCTCTTTTTGAGCAAGTTTGCTATCAGTGAGCTCATCACTGCACCATTTACTGAGTAGGCTGCAGTATTTAGACTTGTTAAATCTAAGGAATTAGAAAGATAGACTGTTATTTGTTTTTTTCATCAGTTTCCAAAATAACTATTCAACAGAGTGGTGGTAAAGCATTTCACATTCTGTTTGTCTTTTCTTTTTGTTTGTCTACATCAACTCCAAGAGCTCTCCCATGATATCTCAATAGATCACATATTTTTGAGTTTTGAAAGCATTTTGTTTCAAAGTTTAGCATTCTGTAACAAACTTTAGCAAAAATTCAGTCTGTAAGCTAAACGATTGTTTCCTTAGAATTTACAGCTGTATTCTCTTAATACAAATGGATCTAATGTGGCTTATATTCTATGAGGTCAATTTACTTAGCATATGTAGTTCTTTCTTTTACCTTCATTTAAATTAGATATAGGAAACCACAGCGTTATTTCTGGTAGTAAATGAGGGGACTGAAGACTACTGGACAAAAACAATTGATGCCCTGCAAAAGAAGATACAGTTGGGATCTTTGTGTAATTGTTTCTGCATTATTGTTCCCAAAGGACCAGCTGAAGAGATTACCAACTCCAGAAAACCCCCAGACGTTTGTTGCCATCCTCTTGCCAAAATTGCTGCCTTGTCAGATCCACTGGTTAAATTACTTGTTCTATCATTTCCTAATTTATATCAAAATGAGTTTAGTTGGCAAAACAGGTAAGCAAAAAAATATCTATTATTTTCATGGTTTATGCTGGATCATTTTAGTATTCATAAGCTAAAAAATAATCTCAGCAGAAGCTTCTGCACAGAAGCTAATGGGTTTGCAGGTACTGAAAGCAGTATTGGGTTTATTAACTTCAGATAACAGTTAACTGAAAGAGGAAAGATGTCCGCACCATACAGATTTATGTCAGGGTCAAGCAAAATATTTGGGCAGCTGTGTAATCTAAAGCATGTTGACCATTCCACTGTTTTAAATGTAAGTACTTATAAGCTATTTATTAAGCTTGCTTTTATGTTATTGTAGAAGACACAACCGCACAATGAGGATTATTTCAATTAAAGTTATATATATGAAAATTAGGCATCTTATCTGCATTCATACTCCCAGCTTGTCCTACAATCAGTGGAACAGGTGTCTCCAGGAGGGTAATTCCAATCATTACAACTAAGATGTAAGCTGCAGTCTGGAGTTAATCATGGAGGAGTATCCTCATGTATTAGTACAGGTTGGAGGATTATATGCTCGAGAGGAGGTCTGCAGAGAAGGACCTGAGGATCCTGGTAGATGACAGGTTGGCCATGAGCCATCAGTGTCCCCTTGTGGCCAAGAAGGCCAGTGGTATCCTGGGGTGCATTAAAAAGAGTGTGGCCAGCAGGTCAAGGATGGTGATCTTCCCTCTCTACTCTGCCCTTGTGAGGCCATATTTGAAATACAATTTCCGGTTTTGGGCTCCTGTAAGACATTGCTCCTTTTCTGCACCTTCGTCTCAAAGCTTGCTAAAGGCAACAGATGGACAAGTACAGTCAAAGTTCAAGAAATCCTTTGTCTGAAGATTTGCAGGCCAGGGGCAAGGAGAGAGAGATGAGTAGCAACTTAATGGCCGATAAGCAGTCTTTTGTGTGAGCTCATCTCGGGGGATATAACTATACCTGCATGCTCAGGGATGCTCCACATGACTCTTACCTAAGTCCCCAGGAATGCCATGACAGAAGAAGAGGATGGAAAAAGGATCTACAACTGAGTGATGTCTGATACCAGATGCCTCATGATGATACCTGCCTGCTGCTGGATTCTCCTGGGCCTGCTACCTGAGACCTATCTGTTTCTCCTGGACTCGCTGTCACTGCTTCTGCTTGTTGCCTAAGGCTGGCCACTCTGCTGCTGCTCACCTCTGCGCCCTTGCTCCTGTATTGGCCTTGGACCATTGGAACGGTGTGCAACGGGATGCTGCTGGACCTTGGTGGTGACTATCCCCACTTTACATAATTCTTGCTCCTTTCCTATCTTTCCTATCACCCACTTTCCCTTTCCCATCACTCTAATTGGCTAGGATTTGTAATAAACTGGTCAGACCAACATTTGACCCATCGTGTCTTAATCTCATTGTTGGGTACACATATATTAAAAGAACTGCCTCTCTCTCCTAATAATTGGAGTGAGACAGCTCCCCAGTTCAAAAAAGACAGGTATCTCCTAGAAGAAGTGCCGTGGGGAGTCACAAAGATGATAAAGGGCCTGGAGCATCGCCCCTGTGAGGAAAGGCTAGGTGACCAGGATCTGTTCAGCCTTGAGAAAAGAAGACTGAGAGGGGATCTTTTTAATGTTTATAAATATCTTAAGCGTGGGAGTCAAAGGGACATGGCCAACCTATTTTCAGTGATCTGTAGGGACAGAACAAGGGGAAACAGCCATAAACTGGAGCACAGGTAGCTCCACACCAATACGTGAAAAGAACTTCTTCACAATAAGGGTGACAGAGCGCTGAAACAGGCTGCCCAGAGAGGTTGTGGTCTCCTTCTCTGGAGATATTCAAGAACCACCTGGACGCCTATCTGTGCAACCTGATGGCAGGGGATTTGAACTCAGTGAAGTCCCTAGAAGTCCCTTCCAAACCCTACAATTCTGTGATTCTGTGAAGAACAACATTTAGCTTGGAATGTGCATCCATCTAAAGTTAGGTGAATCAAATACTATCCTGTCCTTGATTTGTAACTCATCAAGTAAGACTGTCAAACATAACATTAATTCTGGAAAATGATTCTCAAATTGGGCAATCATAGTTATCAATCATAGCCTTCCTGTCCATTTTGGAAAAAGTACATAAAAAAATAGACGTTGCATTTAGTAGTAGCAACTGGTAGTTTTGTAAATATCCTCTATACCAATGTCACTGCTATTACTTCTTCCTTTAATCTGGTAGCTTCCCTGTCTTTAAAATAAATGTTTAGATTGTAATTAAATTTTCTAATAAATATGCACAGTGGGAAAAGACACAGAAAATCTCTTGGATGAGCTGTATAAATAGGTGTAAATTAGCTATGCAGATCTCACTATGAGTGCTCAAAGAAAGTGGACAATTTGAAGAAATATACATTCTATTTGATATGACTAAAGTTCGGTAAAATGTTTTATAGATTTGGTTTGAAATCTATTTTCCGTGATTATTTAAAGATATTATTTTGTAAAGGTTTGAACTTGCTACACCTTCTACCAGTCTTTGTTCAGTTTAAGTACACAGTGCTTGAAAGGTTCTCAATTGTAGAAACACATGTCATAATTTCAATCCATTTAAACATCTGTATATTAGAATTACGCAGTATGTTTAAGTCACTTAGCAGCTCAGATTAAATAACTACAGATCTGTTCTTCACCAGTTTGTTGTGAATTACTCAGGTGAAGAGTTAATTGAAAGCTTTTCAACAATGACTGGGAAAATTCATAACAACAGATCACAACTGAACAAAGATAATTTCATGGTATCATCCTCTTTTGGCTATGTGCATTTGACTTTACACTTCTAGACTACTTCATGTGCATCCTCCTGATAAGAATTACTCAGTGATGTTTAGTATATATATCTTACCCACCGTCTGAGGTAGAATGACGTTTCATTGTTTCATCATAAACATTACTAGGTTAAAGAATCCACAACTTGATTTGAGCCTAAGTTCAATCAGTCAGTTTAATGGTAGTAGGGAGAAAATAAGTGAGTAAAAGAGTAATGGTACAAAGTTGAAACACTTTAGAGTCTAATTACCAAATGATATGCAATGTGTACATTCAGAACCATAAGATGGTCCTGTATAATGTGAATTTATTTTACACAAAAATTGGAAATCATTAAAAGTATATTCCAAAACACAACAAAAAAATAGTGAGAATATTATGGTTCTGATTCTTACTTAGAATTTAGAATCATTTCTCCTTCTACACAGACATAAGTGTGGTTTCTCGACATTGCAATTTGATAATAAAAGGTTATTTTCTTCATTCATCAAATGTGACAGTTATAATTTTACTAGTGCATGATATTTAGGATACAATTATAAATGCTCTCCTGTATTTAAGAAATCTGGAATCTGTGAAAGTTGGGTGAAAACTACTAGTGAGGAGCACAGAATAAAAATTCACACAATATAAAGTGTATTTTAGAACATGAAAGGTAGATGGAGTTCACTTACTGAAAATACACAGCTCTGTGGACAAGTCTTACTCAAAATGGATGCTAGTTCAGGTTCCAGGCTGTAAGTTTTCTATAGTTGGCTACAGATGTGATAGAAATTGTTTTTACATAATTATTTTGTCCTATTTGTATGCACCCCTCATTTGGACAATTTATGAGGTATTAAGGGGGTGTAGATGAATGAGTTGCCCTCTGAACTCATTTCATATCTGTATGGGAACTGTTAGGTCACAGTCTGAACCAGTGATTGAGCTCTTGGTAAAGGGGCATAGCCATCCGTGGGAGTACAAGTGGAAGCAATTCACCTGTGTGACTGGAAGGAGTGGACCATCCCCTAACCTCACTTAAAGGCTGGCAGCCACAGGATTATTCCTTTCTCGGTGTTCGGTGGGCCCTAATCCTCATACAGGGGTAAGCTCTATTCCTTCTTTCTTTAGTACGAGGTTGTGACTACTATCTTTCTTGGGTGATCCAGAACTGGTTTAAAGCAACTGTATCTGCTGCCTCCTCTCCTTACGCAGTCCTCTGCAGAACTGCCTGTTTACGCTTATGCTGCATTGCATCACACAAAAAGCATACAAATATGGATAGTTATTGTAGAGTAGGTGACAAGAACAAAGTTTTGAATGCCTTACCTCGCTGATAAGGTGTTTTTCATCTTTCTGTATTTAAGATTACTTAGACCATACTTAATCTCCCTTACTCTGTTGTGACTTCATAATAAAACCATGGCCTATTTGTTGTAAAGTGAGAAAGAAACTTTTATATTGTTTATAATAAGGAAAACACTTCACCAAGGTGATCAACTTGTTAGCACTGTTACAATCCTACAATACACTCTTTGTGAACTAACAAATCCACTGTTTTGCAGGCATACTCACACAAGGACTGCTCTGAAAGTAATGCTTTCTGTTTTACTGTGTTGACTCATGGCATCAGAGGCTGATGATAGTAATATGGCCCAAGAGGTCAAACCTTCACACCAATGTTCTGTGATGTTGTGTTGCTGTGTGACAGATGGCAGCAGAAGGGCAGTTTGATAACACATTGAATTGCATGTGAAGAAAGGTGTGTTGCTGAATTCCTCTATGCAGAATAAATTGCACCCACTGACATTCATACACACTTGCTGTGAACACTTATGGAGGCCAAATAGTAGATCTGAGCACGGTGAGGCTGTGGGTGGTGTGTTTCAGCAGCGGCAACAGCTATGTGGAAGACAAGTCATGTTCCAGACAGACATACAGATCTTTATGAGCCTGGCATGCAGACTCTTGTTCATCACTGGTGAAAATTCATAGCTAACGGTGGTAACTTAGTTGAACTGAGGATATGCTCTGTCAAAAAGTGTTGTTGTGCTCTTCATATCTGTTGTAGTTTCCATGGAAATAAATAGGAGGCATTACTTTCAGAGTGACCAACATAGATGAGGAGAGAGAATCTTCTGAAATGATAATTCATTGAGCTTTTTCTATGCTACTTTTTTTCCTATTTTACTACTCTTCCCTTTCCCATTGCATCATATTTATCCAACCTGTATCTCTACAGCTGTGTAATTATAAACATGTTGTCCTTGTGCTAATTGCCTCTACTTGAGTTAAATCATGGTTTTACTAGAAATAATGGAGAATATAAAGAAGTCATTTTACACAGTGTTAAATCATACTGCTTAGAAACATGATTGTGATACATACAATGGAGCAATTCAGGTCATGAGTGTTCATGACTATCTTGTCAATGAGGAGCTACCACACAGTAATCAATAGGAATACTTTCCATTTCCAGCTAGCAAGAAAAAAAAAGGTTTTATTTATCAATATGTTAAGCTTCAGTGTCTGTCTCCCTCAACAGTCTGAGTTGGCCAGTGAGTCCTCTGGCCCTACAATGTTTTCTTAAGAGGCAAAGTATTCATCCATAATGAACTCTGCTATCTTTTTTTACTGACGCAGATTGGACTGGCTCAACTTCTATATCAGAAGTAGCAACTCATGCTTGATACCTCACAACTAACACTGTGCATGTGTTTGAGCATTATAAAGGCTTAGAACTTCTCGAACACAAAGATCTGAGTTGAAGTGATAGAAAGTCTTCCTTTTTCTTCAGGACTAAAGCTAAATGCTTACTGGGGGCTGCTATACTGTAAGAATAACCTTTTTATTCCTTGCATACTCGAAGCTGGGGAAGGCATGGTCTAGGGGAGGAGAAAAGAATAATGAAAATCAAATCTTTGCTAAGTTCTTAGATTTCGTAGCAGCTATACATGTACTAGAAGTATGGACTTTTTCAGTCATTGTTTGTAACAAGCAGAACTTAACAAGAAGCACTTCAAGTGCCTCTTGTCACGTTAGTCATCATTAGAATTTCTGACAAGTTTTGTTATTATTATTAAATTCTAGCATCAATCCTAAATCATAATACAGGTGCATGCATCTGTTGGATCACTAATTACTATGTATGAAACTTCATATTAAAAATAAATGATAACAAGTCCATGCAATAATGATTTTATGAAAGCACTCTGCCTTTCATATCTATTGATATTTTTCTGCAAGAAAACAGATCACAGTTCCACATCCACAGTTCCACTGACATGCAGAGAAATAAAAAAAATGAGTTGGAGAACAGACCTGCATAACATACGGCTCAGGGACTTCATGCAGCCTGCAGAGCAGTTTCTCTAGCATGCCAGCTATTTAGTAGCAATGTGTACTGTTATAAAAAGCAGGATGTGCATCCTGGCTGGGCTTTTAACCAACCTCTCAGCTGTAAGCAGCTGATGGAAAGTGTATCTCCTGGCTGACAATATGGGTAGGTAGGAGAACATTATTTATAGGAAGAAGGGGAAGGCAAGAGACACTGGACAGTCAGGGGGGAGGAGGAGAAAGTGCTAGCAAGGGAGGATCATTACTGTATTATGGACGACCGGGTCTCATATTAATATAGCATTCTAACAACTTTCATATTTACAGGGGATATCCACATTTGAGAATTTCATCATTGCATTTATTCTTGCTTCCATAAATACAATATCTGAATCTAGCCTAGCAAATTCTTGTGGTAAATAAGTGCTTCTATCTATATGCTACAATTTTAGACCTATTAGGAAACTCCATACTATACAAAGTGTGATGTGCCTGAGTTCAGTGTGAGGTTTCAGGGCACAAAAAATCCCTTACACCCAACACTTGCTAATGGTTTTTCTTATCTGCTTTGGCTCTATTTTCAAATATTACATTTTACCAAATAATTCAGTGTTATAGTTGTGATACTTTATGAAAATTTAGAACTCTTGGTTTTAAATCCTATCTAACCCACAGGAGGATTTCAAAAGTAGATGAATTGTAAAAGCAAATATATGTTTCCCAAATGCGACTATCTCAGGGTGGTAAGAGACAAGATTACTATCTCAAGGGTAGTTACCTTGACACAACAGATCATTTCTGCCAAAAGGAAAAAGCCGTGTTTTCCTGTGCTCTCATCCTTCTCTCCCTCTTTCTGCCACTTTTAGTGATGGTGAGCAGTTAAACATCATATTCCGTGAGAACTAAGGTCAGGAACATGAATATACCTGTGAAGATGACTCCCTGAGAGTGCTCCTGAAAGCGTTCTCTGATGGAAGTTTCAGGTAGTAGTTTTCCTGCAGGTACGTTTCTCTCTTCGTGGCCTTGCATGCCACATTTTCAGGAAAAACATAAAATCATATGGATACAGGAAAGAGAGCAAAAGAGAGGGACAGTCAGACACGTTATTTATTCTTAGTCCAGTCAGATGAGGTATGCCTCTTCCTTGTGTTTCTTCATCCCTGACTTACATAAATATTTGTACTGGCTTTGTCTGTTTTGGGTGCCTGTGTTTCTATATGTTCTACAGAAGCAGTCAATTCAAATACTTAAACTGGGAGGATGGAGTACGTTAACTTCTAAGCCCATCCATTTCAACTACACAGGGCAGGTGAAGAGCTAGTCTCATTGAGACTGACAGAGCAGAGCTTCTCAAGATTACACAAGAGAGATCCCTTGTCTTCTGGAAGATGTTGAGAAGTATATAGGTAACCCTTGAATGTCACCAGAACACATCACAGTAAGAGGGTACAGTATGCTCATGTTTAAAAGGAAGAAGAGTAAACTGCCTCTAGTTTTCTGTTTCTTTCTTCGTGTTTATCTATTTAAAAGGCCCCTGACTTATGAAAATAACTAGCATAATATGAAAATATTTCTGGAATAAGTCTAAAGCTCGTTTGTTATCTTACCAATGAAGTGAATGACTCTGGAGGGAGAAACATGGGCAGGACACAGAGAATTGCTGAAACAAATGTAGACTAGCTATTAAAAGGAACTGTTTTTCCATGGTAAAATAGCAGAAAAATCATAAATAAAATCACAATAAGAAAATTCAATCCTTCACTATCCAAGCAAAGAGCCTATAGTGACTGAACTTTGTGCTTTTCTATGTGTATTTACATACAATTTTCCTGCTTTCTTTCTTGTATTTAGTTATTCCCCTAGTAGCACTTTACTAACTCACTATTATCTTCACTGACAATGAAAGTGCTGGGCTAATACAAACGGTTTTTAATCATTTATTTTATTTATAATTCAATGTCACTTTGAAGTTTTTCATAAAGTATTTCACAAGGACAAGAAAAAAATTCTAAAAGTAAAAAATATCTAATTCAGAAGACAGGCCCATGATGCTCTAATTCGCTTAAGAGATGTTGCCTTTTTATCTCATTTGCATATCCCTCATAAATATTCCTGGGAAATATTACTGATTTACATTCAGCTTTTTACTTGTGTGTAAAGGGTGCAGCCTTCAAAAAGGACATGTTTTCTACAGTATAACAGTATACATTTGTTTATTTCTGCAAAGTGTCTGTGCCACTGCAGTTAAATTTGCAACCTACATTTTGAGGATACACCACACAGTTTCAAGTTATGATGATGATTTTCATATCCATTTTTTTTTTCCCCTTCAAGTGAGATGGAAAATGTTCCAGCAAAAGCATAAGAAAGCTATTTTAAGATCTTCAGAGAAAAATTAATATGTTGCGGTGGTGATATTTCATCTTAATCTGGCATCGCCCAGGCTTGTCTCCTTTCAAGGAAGGGAGGACATCTGGGAATGAGTGAAAGCCACAATAAAATCAGATCATTTTACTGAAATATGATGGCATAGCTGTTTCTTGACAGTTATATATTCAACGAGTAGGAATGAGTGGTGTGATAAAAGTGCATGATTTATTGTTATATGCAATTACGTGAGCTGCACAATATTGAATTTTTACAGAGAATTGAACTGATGTTTTAGAAAAAAAATATGAAATAGAACATAGCTATACTTATGGATATTCATAGAACAAGAGAAAAAGTTTGCCTGCAAATATCTCAAGAGAATTGCAGTTCCACTGTAAATTAAGATTTCTTTGGTCTGCTTCTCCTTCTTACATCTAATGCCTGAATTAAGCAAGGAGAGGAAGAATTGTTAGTATGATATTCAAGTTGCTGTCAGACAACACAGGATTTGAGTTTGAGCTCATTTCCAGTAACTTCTATGTTTGCATAATAACATTGGCATGAAAAAACCTACCTGTATATATGAAAGCTCATGTGAAATACATTTATAGTTCTGGACACTAACATTCAGAAATACTAAATTTTAACTGAAAAGGAGAAGGGAAAGCCTAGTAAAATGAACAGATTATGGATAAAACTGTTTTACCTAAATACTGATGAAAGACCCTGCTGTTTTGTCTGTTCTAGAAGACTGAAAGAGGGAGGATAATTACTATGTATACATTCTTCCATTAGATATCAGGAGGAAGAATGAACTTAAGCCATGCTGACAAAAAACAAGCAGACATATACTAGCTATGGATTAATTCAGGCTAGAAATAAAATTTCTAGCTGTTGTTGAACTGAGGTGCTGGGCATTTCAGGATGTCATGACTATTATTCCAATATTTTAAAACTCTTACATCTTCCAGAATCAGGTTCCTGTTTTACTTAAAGGACAACTGCTAGAATATAACACATTTTTTGTAAACATACAGGTAAGATCTGTTGTATACACCAAGTATTAAAATAAAAGAAATAGCAGCAGATAAAATATTCTGCTACTTCATACTGTAAAAGTACCGCCCCAAACAATAAACCCCACTGAAACACATTTTAGGCTTCATTTCCTTGAATCTGTTATTGGAAAGGCATACGCTAACTTTTTTCCCTTAGGTTTCTTAATTGGAAATGTTGCACATTCTTTGGTAAAAAGGATTTTATAGGATCCTCAGTCATACTTCCATACAGCAAAAAGAGAAGTGGTGATAAGAACGGAAGCCTTAGCTTGGGTGACAGTGTCATGAGACAGTGTCAAGAAAGAGAAAAATGTATGGCATTGGTGGTATGCTGTCATGGTTGCTGTTCTGAGCGTCAGAGAAGAGATGTGTACCAGCAGGCAAAGAGAAGTGCAGTGAAAGCCGTGGAACCTGTGGCTACAAAAGTGGACCAAATACAGTTTCGTAGTGTGAATTTTGGAATCTAGTATTATCTGGCCTTGACATGTCTGCATCATAGACTCCTGGTACTTGGCTGACAGAGGTAGGTGGAATCACACAGATGTTTCTTGTTGAACCTGTGACTACTCAATTTTACTGAATTTCTAAGAAAGTTGATATCACCCCTCCCTACCTCATTTAGATCTGCGTTCATCATTGCTGTACTAAATTATTCAACATTTAAAAGAAAAGTCCTGCTTTTATTATTAGTGTTTTGATAACAACTCCAGTGTGATTATATTAAAATTTAATTAACATTTATGACATTTTTATTGTTATCTTTACATCTCCATCCATAACCATGTACTGTACCACTAGAACTACATGCATAACTTCTCTTCATATTAAACATCAAGACTGAAGATGCACCATTGGAGCATAACGTTTCTTCAACCCAGTCAGATAGCTTAGTTTAAGGAGAAAATACTTTTTCACTCTAGACAAGTTTTTAACAGAAAACCATGAATTTTCAGAAATGGAACCAAAACCAAAATATTTGTCTACAACTGGGAAACAAAAAATTAACTAGCTTTGTTTTGAAACTACTTTTGTTGTAATATATGTCTTATGTATCAGTTGAACTCAACTATTAAAAGTTTATCTTCCTGTCATTATTTTAGACTTTCTTAATTGGCAAAGTGCCACAAAAGCTTTTACTTCCCTCTTAAAAGCTCTTAAAAGCCCTTAAAAGATCCACTATTGTTATGTGCTCATATACAGGATGCTCACTGCACCTCAGGAAAGAGAATTGGGATGTTATATGAAAGAAAAGCAATATCTAATATTATTGCACCAAGTTCAAATTAAATTTTTTTGNCAAAGTGCCACAAAAGCTTTTACTTCCCTCTTAAAAGCTCTTAAAAGCCCTTAAAAGATCCACTGTTGTTATGTGCTCATATACAGGATGCTCACTGCACCTCAGGAAAGAGAATTGGGATGTTATATGAAAGAAAAGCAATATCTAATATTATTGCACCAAGTTCAAATTAAATTTTTTTTGTTATCTCCGATTAAAATGGGAATATACACACAATCTGTTCAGTAGAAAATACCAAAGTGAAA
>PPHD01003815.1:0-15648 GCA_002909625.1 Bambusicola thoracicus | reverse complement strand
GTTATCTCCGATTAAAATGGGAATATACACACAATCTGTTCAGTAGAAAATACCAAAGTGAAATCTATGGTAAACGCTGATATTCTAGCTTTTTGTTCTGATACAGAATTACTTACATTTCCAATAGTATGGGAATTCAATAACATATTCTACATATGTACGAGAACTGTTGAATCACGGCCTGAACCTCTGATTGACCACCTGAGGCGATCAATGAGTCAGCTGCAGGGGCACAGGTGAACACAGTTTCACCTGAGTGACCGGAAGTGAATCCTAGACCCCATTTAAGGGCTGACTCCCCAGGAGGAAGGATCTCTATCTGGAGATCCTCCCTCTGAGAACCCTTCTGCGAGCCCAGGGCACAGGTAAAATCTTTATTTCATTTCTACTTTGTAACAGGGTAATCTCTCCAATCCAATACCTGTTTGCCATACATATGTATCAAACCTCTGTGAATGCATGATTTGGGGCATATACTTTGGAGTCTCTATGCAAACTTTTATAGCCACTCCTGGGCAGGACTTTTCATATTTTGACATTTTCTCCCAGAATTCTTGCAGAATTTTAATAATTCTTCACTATCTATGCTAGTGCAGTATGATGTTCAGATACAAGCAATGTTCTCACCAGGTTATATTTTCCCTCTGTGTATTCTATCTGCAGATCTATCCACCTCAACACTACCAAATTGCGTATTCTCTCAAGTCCCGAATACGTGTCCCAAATACAAAGATGTAAACAGCAGATTTATAAACAGGAGTGCTGGTTTCATGTTCGGGTTTAAACACACAAGACTCCATCGCTGTCCTGTGGGACACTCGTGAGTCATAGATCTCAATGTCAATGAGAAGATTTTCATTAATGGTCTACCTTGTTTGTTGTTTTATATGATAGCTGTAAGTTAAATACTCCTTTAGGCCTCAGTATTTATACCTATACTTCTTCTGGTGTTTCTATACCTGAGTAACTATAAACAATTGTGAGTTCTTTAGGTTTTTTTCTAGTTCAAATTCTAGTGAATTCATTTTTTATATGCTAAGCAGTAGAATGCTATGCAAGGCACTGGAAAATGAAAAAGAGGGTTGTTCCCTACTGAAAAAGACAAGTTATTTTAAGCTACAGGGAAAACATAATTATAGGTAATTACCACAGATTACATTTTCTACATACATGCACTAATTAAATCACCTATTAGATTATTATATTTTTAATAGATTTTTACTGTCTATTTGGCTTTACTGATGATAAATCAAATACATAATAAATGAAAAAGGACAGCATCTATAAAAATTATCCTCATAAACATTTAAGTTTTGATAAACATTGCAAGAATATTCCTAAAGTATTGAGAGAGAAGAGTAATAGGCTTTATCTATCTCCAGTCAATTGTGAAGCCAACTCAATAAACATAGAAGTTTTAGTTCCTAATATATTCTATTATTTCCATCAAGATCAAAAGGCCGATAGAAAGCAGTTCAGATAGTCCCCAGGTCAGTACAGATTGGCTGGTAATTGCTATAGAAAGCATGTATGAAAAAGAAAAGCTACAGAAGAAAGCAATAGCTTTTGCTTGTTATGTGTGGGATTGCTATTATCTTATTTAAAAGATGTAGGAGCAATAACAAAAAACAATGTTAAATAAAATATTTATCAAACTAAATTAGCAAAGCTGCAGGGAAAGCAGTATTGCTTCTTTAAGGGACTTTCACAGTATGATGCCATGTAAGATAATGGAATGAGCACACCCATTATTTTATAAACTTCCCTCTCAATTTTTAGAAAATCCATAGGCACATAATGTCTAAACTAAAATAATTTTAAGTAACAAGAATTCCGTAAGATAAACATCCTCTTTACTTTATATACCAGCATCCCATCACTGATGCACATTTTTGATTCTCTCCTTTGACTTGTTTGGCGATCAGTTCAATGTCTTAAAACAATGGTATGTACTTTTGTAGTCATCTTGGAAAAGAAAAATAATTCTACTCATCTTGCAACTTTTTCTTCTTAAAAGAACACTTCTTAGAACAAAAAGGAAACAAAGAGCCTTCTCCCCTTCCTCAATGACTCTCCAAAATTTCTGTAATGTTATACCTTCATTTTACTGGGTCTGCAAATCAGTGTCACTCTGGCACTTTGTATCTATGTTTCTTTCTTATATACCAATCATTTTAGTCTTTTTTAGGCTTCAGTTGCTTTTGGATTGAATCCCTAATTTCTCACTTCAAAAAGTAACAGTAATGATTTCTCCTATCTGGCTAATGACAATTTAGCACTGTCACCATGTAAGATATTGTATCCTTGTTGTCCTGCTTCTGCCAAAAATTTTATCATAATAAATGCAGTAGAATAAGGAGCATCTTTCTCTGTTGACATACCTAACAGCTGTTTATTTTGATCATGGAAATGATTCTTCAAAGCCTCCAACTTTTTCTCAACAGCAATCTGGTTTTAATTAAAATGTTTGTGTAGAAATTTGCTATAATAACTGAAAGTTATATTTTCAGTTTTTCAGTCACAACATTCACTGTGGTTCTTAGGTCTAAATTCTGAGGTGCTTTGGAGGTACACATGTTGTAGCTTAGAGAAACTGGCAATAGGAACATATATCATCTCATAGTAGAAACTAAGGAAGATTTGTAGTCACATCCCACAGCAGAGGTTTGGAACTAGTTGATCTTTAAGTTCCCTTCTAATGCAAGCAATTCTAAGATTCTATGATTCCTTTATGGGAATTTACTGGATCTGATATTTCTCTTCGGAAATTGTCACCTGCCTACGTAGTACTAAGTCCCAGAATTTGGATCCAGACAGCAGTCTGTATTGTGGTATAAATTCTAACACTCAAAAATGATAGTCAACAAGATATATGCATATGTGTTGGGTAATAAACAGTAAGCACCACTGATCATGGTTCAGCTTCTTTTTTTGTCATAACACTTCCAGTACAGCTGGATTAGACTGTAGCACCAGCACTTTTCTCCTTGCTGACTACAGGAGAGCAGTGTCCTCCACTCAGCAGTGCCTTAGACGTAAGCCTGGGTCTGGCATCAGATTCACATAGTGTCCTTTAGTAGCTTTCTTTCACCAGGGACAGTGAGGGAGAAGCAACCTCAGCCTGCTCTAGTGACAGGAAAGCCATAAAAAAAATTAAAAACTTAAACAGCAACTTCCTTGCTGTCATTGTGGGAAATAGCAGTCCATAATGTCATCAGCTCTGTAACTTCTTTCATTTCAAATAATATCTCAACCGTTTCTACTTCCAGAGCATTTTAGACCTATTATCACCTTGCATTTCAGCTCCACATGTTCCTGTTTCATCCTTGGTACAGTCCCCAAAAATATAAACTTTATTTTACACACAGTTAGGACTATTTCAGGGGCAGCCCAGTCCTGGAATGTTATTATTCAACACTTGTTACAGTTTGTTTCTCCAGATTCCTTCCATAAGGACTACGTGGGGGAAAAATATCTCTCACTAGCAGGCATAATTAATTTTGTGTTTGTTTTTAAAATAATCAGCTAATTAGTGGTGTGACACAGTTCATTTATGACTTTAAAAATATTTACGATCCTTTATGGTTTGATTCTATGCTTTGGAGGAAAATTACTGTGTTCAGAATAAAGAAAATTGCCAATTTTCTTGAAAAAGATTTGGACTATTTGTCTAAACTTGCCATAGTAGCTGGCAGTCCATGATCCAGACCATTTCTTCATGTGGGAGAAGTCAGCAACTTACTCCAGCTGTGTTTTCTTTTTCTAGGTATACTGAGTAGTCTGAAATGCATTATAGTAACCTGTATCTTCTGGGAATTCTGTCTCCATGAGCCACTGCAGCAGTGAATGGAACAGAAAGCAAATTTTAGCCTTGAGAAATCAAACTCCCTAGATAAAGTCATGAAGATGCAGGTGTTTTATGAATTATGTCTAATATTAAATAACAGCTATCAACAAAATAATCCTCCCATGCCTTCTATTCACCAAAATAATAGCGACATAAAAATACGTATCATAAAATAGATGACCTCCAAAAGTTTCCCTCTACAGCTATGTTAAATGTACTTAATCCAGTGTGGATGGCAACATAAAGCAACTTTTATTCATATCCCCATGATTCTGCTTCACCTCAATGAAATGAATACCGCTTTCAAAGAAAATTGAAAACCAAATCAAAACCAAAAAAACCCTACTGTCATTATAATACCTGCAGAGTGATACCACTAACGGACCTGACTGTTTGTTTCTAAGGAAGAACAGCTGTTCAACAGACTGTCTGAACAGTCACTATTACAGAATGCAGCATGGATCACTGACACAAAGGAAGCACTACACCAGCTGGCTTTCTGTCTTAGAGCATTTCTATTCCTAGATGATTTACCTGTTCTCAGTCCTGTCACCTTAGCACTTCTACTACCCAATTAAAAAATGATGTTGCTGGATTCTCTCTGCTGTAAATTAGATACGTTATTTATCAGATCAAACTGCTATGTTTTTTTTAACTTTGCAATATATGCCTTATTTTTAAACTTAGCTGCTTGATTATTTATTTATGGTATATTTTGTTCTCTTGTAGAGTTTAGATCAGAAAAATTCTTTTCTAATGTATTCACATGCAGTGATCTACATTTTCTAGTCATAATCATGTCAGCAAAAGTGGAGCTGCTCTTAGGATAACATTTTAGTCTAGAAAATGATTTCCCTTTAAAATGGATTCAATGGACATGATGATATAAAAAGAAGATGCAAAATTACACACAACAGTTTGCATAATCAAAACAGATATGTTTTGTATTCAGGGAAGATTTCTTTTTGCTATGTTAAATGGAAGAAAATAAACCTTTTGGAATTCTGCAAGTATGCTGTGGATGTAAAGGCAGTAGCTGTGGAATTCCAGCAGGATTATGAGGAGGATGTATGGAAATTAAAGTAAATACATTAATAAAAATCAGTCAAGATAAATAGGAATAATATCAAAGGACAAATGGATTTTTTTTAAAAAAATAACAGTCTATTCAAATTGGAACTGTGCTTTATTTTCTGCTTTATAACTAATGATAAATTTATGAAAGCTTAAAATATACAGATTTTTTTGTGCCAGAATTTTACAGGTCCTCTTTTAAATAATTGTGAGTTCAAATGAGATATAATGAATGTGGAGCTTTATTCCATAAATAATGCCCAATGTATAAGCGTACCTAAATTCAGAACAAAACTTGCACATTATGAAATAATTTTTGAAGTGCTCTGCAGGTGTTTTCTAGACACTACTGCTCCAGAGAAGATAGACTTCAAAATTAGCATTTCTCTTCCTTAATGAACAATAAACTTTATTCAACACATCAAAATAATATATTACAAATGGCTACGTGAAGTACTGTTAGTTTTCAAGGACTGACAATATTGTGAAGGGTACTGAAAAAAAAACAAAAACCTCCTCTCTTCTTATTGCTGTTATTGAATCAGTTAAAGATGGCCATAAATGCTTTTTCTGTCTCATCAAAATTTAGAATATTTCAATTATTTTTCTTGTTCTGCCTTAGGAACAAATCAGAGCATTCACAGAGGGACTAAGAAGAGTAAGAAGGAAGAGTAGATGGTAGGCTGCAGTCTAGACAACCCAATTGTTAAACAGAGGACATATGTTCAAGTTCACTTTCTAGCAGTCTTCCATTGCTCAGACAGCCTAGACTCAATTGAAGCCTATCTGAAAATGAAGGGATATTAGGATTTCACTGAAAACAGTTAGTAGAAAAGAAGACATGAGGGAGAGGGGAAAACAGATTCTAAAACTTTACAAACTTGGCTCTTCTGTGTCTGGGTTTCTTAGAAGCAAAAGTTCCTGACTACTGCATGCATTTTTCTATACTCTCTCCAGTGTTACAATTTAAAAAAAAAAAAAAATATTTGGGCAAAGGTGACATCAAGCTTTACTCTACAGCAAAAATAAATGGGACAACAGGGGAGATTTTGACTTAGTGGGACTTTCTCCTGTTAAGTGACATTTTTGTATAGGTGGAAATTATTTCTGCCAGTGCACTTGCAAATCAATTTTCAAGTGCTGATTTAATAATGAGAAGTAGCACACTGTCTAGAAGTAAATGTTTAATACATATCTATCATCTATACACAAATGCCCTCGCTCCTGAGTCATAGGAAGAGTTGCTGTTTAGATGATAATCACAAAGGCTTAAAAATGGCTGTATTAGTACAGCCTCCTTACTATGGCATGAAAACTGTTGTACCTTTGATCCTGTTGATCAGAAATGAGAGGGGTCAAAATATTTTAAATGCACACAAGTTTGGTATAAGAAACCACCAACTAAAACCAATTTACTTGTTATTCACCGATCACTACATACAACCTTGTTTTTATTTCTTCTGAATATAAGAGATTAAGAATTTATCCAAGGTATTTGACCTTAACTGCAATGATTACTGACCATTTCTTGGTTTTTACTACATTTAACTTCATAGCACCTTTCTGAGATTAAAAAAAAAAAAGAGAGAGCATTTTTTTCATACAAATGAAGAGCTGGAAGATTTTAAGATAAATGACTAAATTTCTGAGTGTATATTTAAACGTTTGAATCCTGCTAAATTCAAAGAGTAAAAATTTATCATTTGAGGATGTATGTCAGGCAAGATTCCGGAATCAAAGTGGCTCAGGTTGGAAAGGAACTTTAAGATCATCCAGTTCCACCCCCCCTGCTGAATTGGCTAGCAGAAAAATTATATATGGAATGCAGTTAGTGAAGAGTGAAATTATATGAGGGAAGCTTTATGCCACTTTAATGACCACTACAAATTAACAGAAGAAATCTTCATCCACTGTAATATTCTTCTGCTTTATGTAAATTTAAGAGTCATACTGGCAGGAAGACTACTGAGCCACAGAGATGGAAGGTACTTTTCTTCTCATCAGAAGTCAAAATAGGAATTGACATAATAAGCCTCACAGGGTGTATAAGATTTATTCCTGTGTAGGTCTTCCCTAGTGATTTCTTAAAGCTATGTGTCTCAAGGCTTGAAGTTGGACTCTATGTTGCTCCCTTTTGCAGTGGGAATTAATTTCTTAATTATGAAAATTTCATGCAATTTTAAAATCCTTTCCCTCAAGATTTTTATTCCTGGACAATCGTTAACACAGACATGTAAAATTAGAATACTTTTTTCAGTCCTGCTTTAATGGCTGGGCATTTGCAAAATTAAAAATGTCGTTACAATAGATAATGGTAGTTGTGATTGCTTGTAGTCTCAACAGAGATTTTTATTGAGGAAATATGTCTTACCCTTACATTAATGGATCTTGCTATTAGCATGTGACAATGACAGGATAGCAAAATCAGACACATAATGCAACCATTCTGTGAATAAACAGAGGACTTCAGTTTTCAGGCCTTATATTCCTGTACTGACAGTCTGGTGCCCTTGGCACTAAATTAACTCTAAGAAAACTTGAAACAAAAGTAAGGAATACAGTGCTTTTGACAACATTTTTTGCATGGTGAAGGGCTGTGTATGATCACAAAATAATTTCCTTCTAAAAAAACAAATACAACAACAACAACGAAGAATTTTTGTTTCATTACAGTAGCACACTATGGTGACTAATGGGTTATTAAGGGGCTAATAAAAAGACAACTACTTGCAGACTGCAGCATATTCTATTTCCATCTATTTTGATGATTTTCTGCTGGACTGATGGGAACCTGCAATCATAAAACATTGAGGATTCAGCTTTTTAATACCTGAGTACAGTATCTACTGTTTTCTGAATATTTAGCTTTACTTCTTAGGAAGTATCCTCTTGCTTTTTGTTATGAAGATAGTTATTGAAGTGTACACTAACACTTTCTATCTTAATATCTCCAACCAAATGTATGAGAGTAAATATTTTTGTGTCAGAAATAATTATCTTTTGTTGTTATTATCTGTGCCTAATGACTCCAGCTAATGCACTGCTAATAAAAAAGACACAGTCTCTTCCTTAGTGTTTCTGAATTTCAAATGCATGTAGGAAATCAATGAAAGTGAAGACAATTCTCACTCAAGGACAGAATTACCACAGGACTCTTGTGAAGAATTTACATATTGAAACTTTCATTTATTTTAACCTGTTTTTACTACAGAACTCAGGACCAATGCAAATCCATAGCAGCCACTGTTTTAAAAGATAATATGTTAGCTTAATAATTACTTGGAACTGCAGTGGGCCCAAAGTTTCTGATGGCTCACTGTAGCCAGATATTCCCCACTTAGTTACAGAAACACCAACAGATGTTAGAATAGATACCAATAGAATAGATACCAATAGACTCTAATGGCTGCCTACATAGCTATCGTCAGATGGCAGTGAGGTGATAATGACAAAGCTAAATCAATGCTATTTTAATTATTCCTTCTCTGCCAATTAAAATATGGTCTTGAAACATACCAAAAAAATATTTCTAGATTTCTTTTCTTCTTGCTCAGAGGATAGACAAGAAACCCTTCCATCAGGCCGCAGGAATTATTTAGTCTATACACAAACTCAAAATGCCTAAGGTAAGCGTATGATAATGTTCCTGACTTGACCTCATATTTGTTGCAGAGTCTCTAAGAGCTAGCACAGATTTTCATTTTAGTTAGGTCTTTATATATATATGCAGACATAATAGATAGGTAATATCTATTATGATTGAGCAGCCAAAAATAATCAGGTTCAGAAAGTTAAGATAGTTTGAATGAAATCCTGCTTTTATTTTCAAAAGGATCCCCACATTTGAAATAATCTACCAAGCATCAGAATCTTTTACTAAAGTTACTTCAATTAAAAAGTGAAGTGTAAAATATACGGTAATTTTGAAATTACAGACACTAAATCTGTGTTAGTGGATTAGCGTTTTTATTTGTTTTGTTTTTTAGTTTTTAATATTGGGTAAGGTGTTGTGGTTATTTTCTTCTACCAGAATTTTTACATCTTAAAACATATGATTTTACAGTAACAGCCTTCACAGGTTGCTTAAATAAGTAGCAGAAAATATCATTTTTCTGTATATTTTTCAAAAATGTTGTCTTTTGCCTTTCTTTATAACCTATAATGTAACAGCAGAGAGATTACTTTTGGATTGTCTTTAAATTTTTCAGTGATTGACTTCTGAAATTTAGTCTGCCTTTCTCCAGTGGTTCACTCAAATGAACAAGAGTGTTTCTGTATACAAAAGGTGGGAAAATTAATTGTTCCTAGATCATTGTGAATTTCATACTTTCCTTTAACAGGAATTGTTTTCCCACTTCAATTTTGAAAATATTCTATTTGTTTTTTATATGAATATTCAGAACTTGGGCACTGAAACAACCACAGCTTCCTTTCTAAACGTTGGCATTTTCCTTGCTACTGAAAGTTCAAACATACTTGAACTCAAGTTAAATTACCAGTAGTCAAAACTGGCAAAATCATTCATACTCTGCCTTCTAATATATACTGTTACAGCTTCATTAGAGGAAACTGAAGTATATTTGCCTAATTAGATTTCCTCAACACAGCTCTGACTTAATAGTTCCTCTATAGAATTTGTTCATTTTGGAAGGATTTATAGGAAGGGACATAAATGAGTGGTTTTTTTTTATTTAATAAATACCAAAGAGAAATGGAATTAGGGGATATCAAAGTGGTATTTCAGTGACATCAAATACTGAGACTGTTGAAATTTACTGGAAAACTATCTAGTTATACAGAACCTGTAGCTTTATTTGCATTTAGGTAGTGCATGTAACATTTAAGAGGTACTAGGCTGAGAACCAAAACTGTAAAAGAATTTTCTGTAAACAGAACACAGTGTTGGTAAGAATAACTCAAATTAATACCAGAATTCCATTATGCAGAATTAGACTTATTTCTTGTGAAATGTTCCAATTAATATGAATATTAGATTTTTTAAAAAAAGTATGAAAGAACACATTTCTCTGTAGTTTTCCTTTTGTCCTTGAATATGGAATCTCTGGCTTACAATTATTTTTAAAATAATCTTTTAAAATAATTTTATTTAAAAACACAAGTACGATTTTGGAACAAGCAGTTTCATGCTCCAAATGGTACCTTCAATTTTCATCTATTAATCCTGAATTTGCATGTCACATGTACTGGTGATAGTTTATATTGTCTGGCTAACTCAAGCTAGTAGGTATGTATGTATACACACAGCATTCTGAACTGAGAAGATTACTGGACAATGGTGGACCAGCCTTAAGCCACAGTTTAGCCTTACTGACTTGAGTGGGAGTCATATTAGGCAGGAGCACAGTTTTTTGGGTTGAAAATTACTTGTGTTTCAAAGGGCAAAAAAAGAGTGTTAGAATATTCTTTCTGCCAGCAAAAATGCATGTGGGCATGTAATTAGACAACTATAATTTATCTTGAAATTTTTATGCACTTATATACCAAGTAAATGAGAACTGTTTTTTTACTCTTAGATTATGTATGAAGGCTCCAAAAGTAATGTCTCTTATTTTATTATGTTGGCCCACGAAGTCAGAGGCAAATGTTGGGAGTATGGCAATAGAGGTTGAATATTCCCACTAATGTTCCCTTAGAGGGGCAGTCTGACAAAATGACAGCTGACAAAGAGAAATATGTAATTGAATTTCTCCATGACTAATAATTGCACCTAGTGGCATCCATTGACACTTGCCCATCATTTATGGAGAACAAACAGTAGATGTTAGGAAAGTGGGGTTGTGGGTGGTACATTTCAGCAGTGGTGACAGAAACATGAAAGACAAGCCACGGACAGCCATGAATAACTGTCACACCATGAAATGAAGACCATCTCAATCAGTTAATCCAAGCAAATTGGGAATTACAATCAGAGAAGTGTGTACAGAGATGAATATTGGCTTTGATGAATAGGAAACTATGGTGGCACCTTTGGAATACTCCAAAGTTTCAACCAGGTGGGTCCAACACCTGGTTTTCCTGCTCACACAGGAAAAGAAGGAATAGCTTATGCAAGTTTGTCAGGATCTATTGAACCAATATGAGGCTGAAGGTTACAGTTCCCTGGATCACATTGTACCAGTGATGAGCCATGGTGTCACCACAACAAGCCAGAGTCAAAACAGCAGTCCATGTAGTGATGACATTAATTCCTCATCAAACAAAAAGTTCAGGATGTAGCCCTCAGCAAGTAAAGTTTCTTTTGGAATAGGAAAGAGGTGAACCTTCTGTATTTCCTGGAACCTGGACAAATAATCAAGACTGGTGAAAATGTTTAGCTAATGGTGGTAACAGTTGAAAAATAGTGCTTTGTAGCTCAGAATTTGCTCTATCAAAGTCTTATTTTGCTCTTTACACCTGTTGTAGTTTCTCTGGAAGCAAATAGGAGGCATTACTTTCAGAAGAACCTACATATACAACCCAGCAGTCTTTCCATCACATGATGGCAAGATATTTAAATGAACTACAACCCACTCCACCCAGCTTTGCACAACTTCTCTCTTGCATGAATAATTTTATTGTATCCTCATTCTTAGACTTGGATGGGGCCCTGGGCAGCTGGTCTAGTATAAGATATGGAAGTTGGAGGCCCTGCCTGCAGCAGGGGACTGGGATCATGACGATTCATGAGGTCCCTTCCACCCCAAGCCATTCTATGATTACTGAAAGGAACATCTTGAGTAGCTGAAGAGAATCCCTGAAACAAAAAATACACAAGGAGCGTGGACTACAGGAAACCTACGCTGTTAAAAGTGGAAGAGTGCAAGAAATGCTGGGTGTTGTAAGGAACCCAAAGTACAGCAATTAAATGTCTGTCATGAATAATTTATAGACAAGTCCAGAAAGTTGATAGGAAGAATAGTATGGCTTACAGCATGTACTCTTGGAATGGTCTTAAGGATATAACTGTGCTTTTCTTGTTTCGCTAATGAAGTTATACCACCACAACCACCTCGTAGTGTCTCAGTTTTCCTATTTCTAGTAGAGGAATAAGTGTTCTAGCCTTCTTTCAAGCACTCCTAATGAAATACACTGGAAGCCAGTTTCTATTAATGCTGCTACTGATGTATTTAGGTAAGTTCTCCTCTAGAATGTATGAAAGCATCTCATAAATATCACCTTTGGCATCAGTAAAATTATAGCAGCATAGGACCTGAAATGTTTCTTGTCAAGAAATGAAAATCAGTCAAGCTTCATTTTTAAAATAGGGAACTTTGGCAAAAGTAAAAAGAGAAAGTATAGTTCAGTAACATAACTGGATTTGCAAAATGGATTGCCAGTAACATTCTCTCTAGCAACGTACTCTTGTCACTGTCCCCATTGGTTTGCATACTTGTCTAAACACTTTCTGACGCAATTAAAATTGCTAACCCAGCAGAAAACTAATCTAGGGTGGGAAGGCAGGGGGAGGAAATAAGGGGAACAGGACCATCCTTTTCATTTCAGTGGTAACAAGCTGTTAGATTGGCTCAACTGCATCCACATCATGGTTTTTGTGCTTGGCAAGGTATTTAGACTTTTCATCAAAGCAATTAAAAATATGCCTAAACTGAAATACATGAGCAGTGTCATCCATGTTCAGTAGACCTTTTACCTTTACATCTATGCCTTTATGTACCTTCCCACTGACATAGTGTTTTGGTAACTAGACTGGGATTGTTCACATGATTGAAATTAAGCACATCCTTAAGAGCAGTGATGAATTAGAATTAGCAGAGTTTGGAACCCCATTCCATGGTGCTATACATGGAGTTGCTCAAAGTCTTTGCTCATTTATAGTCAATTCAACTGCATGCTAACTTTTAATTCCACAAAAGTTCACTGTAAAACCTCGTCCACATGCAGCATTTAAAGAGTATGATGCATACACCTTTTGGCTGGCATGCATTTGGAGTTTAACATAAAAACTTATTTTGATATCCATGTATTTAGAGGAGTTTTATTCTCTTTTTACATGTTAAAAAGCCATACCAATGAAAATTAAATGAATATAAAACTTTGCAGGAAATCGCTCAATTTTGTAAGTGAAACAACTTTTAGCATAAAAAGCCTGGATCTTTCCCTGTTTATTTTGTAGATGGGTTTTCAGGGGTAGAAAAATGTAATTATAGGAAAAGCAGTAAAATGTGAGCTGGTTGAGACATAAAGTGCAGCACTTAGAATAAGACAATTGCCTAAATTCCCTGATTGACAGATGGATGTCACATTAGATGAAAATGATAACAGATTTAGTGGACTGAAGAATAACTTCCTCTTGACAGTGCCCTGACCCTTAACCTACAACCTGACTCCTGTTAGCTTCACTAACACAGAGTAATTGTCACAGGTGCAGGATAAAAGAAACCCCTACAGCAGCTACCAGTGGTCAGAGGCTTATTTCTTTTGATGACCCAAAATGCACTGTTGAGATATGGCCAAGAAGTCCTGACCTCTGTTGACCTTCTAGGGCATTAAAATTTACCCCTGGGAAAAGGAAACTGTATAAAAGGAATGTACTCTGTTCTGACTAATGCAGAGTAATATTTTAACTGTGTAATAATTAAGTTGACAAACAAAGCAGAGTGACGGTAAAGTAATTTATGTTCATCAGCACAAAAGAGTGTTTCTTACACAGTTGTAACATGGTTTCAATAAAGACCACTACTGTACACTCAGTAGAGTTCATAGGTTTTATAATTACTAGTAAATTCTTTACCATGTCATGCTCTGGATATGTGTACTATTCCAAAATGATTCTGTTGTATTTATATGCTAATAGTATCCTTTCAACAGAAGCCAGCTCTTTGAATTGTATTTAAATTTTTAGGAAGGTAAAGGATTGTAACAGACGTGGTGACAACTGTGAGACTTCACAAAAGTTTATACCTCCTTCTGTTAGAAAATAGAGTATATTTTAGTCTTTTTTTCCTCAGCAACGTGAATGGGGAATTCAGAAAACACAGAGCAGCACAATGAGCTATGCAAATATGTTTTATAATAGAAGAAAGAATATTACAGAAGAAAACAAAATGACTGTGTCTCACATTCAAGTGAAGTCAATCCGGTTAACCTGCCCATGTTGTTTTCTTTATGCATAGAAGAATGAATATTACATGGGGGGAGAAAAAAGAGACTTCTCATTAAAGAGAAGTCAATGCAGTAAGGAAAACTGCCTGTGTTTTCAAAATGTTTCTCCTTGAAAAAATGAAACAAAACAAACAAACAAGCAAAAAAATCCACAATCAACTTTTTAAACATCTGACAATGTTTCTGTGTATTCAATTATTGTGTTTATTGGTGCTTAATACCAAGACCATCCAAATATTTATTCACTAAATATGAAGGAACAAAAACAATGTTCTAAATACAATAGACTTACTGGGATCAAGTTTCTGTTCAGAACAGTAGAGCTCTAAAAGACCACTCCGCAAGAGGCACAAATTACTCTAAAATTCGTTGAAGGTTCTTATTAAGGTCATAGGTCTTGCCCTGTGGTTATTATTCATCCACAAAACACTCTGATAAGTAATATGACACTAAATTAGTATACACAAGACTTAAGATAATTGCCTGAAGAAAATAAAAATATTAAGTTACACCTAAAGGAGCACTATATTGGTAGAAACTTCAGTCTGTTGTGAAAGATGTAGAAGAATCTAACCGTTTTTATTCTGACACACATTATTAAATGATAAAAAAAATAAGGACTATTCTGATGTAACTTATCATCATGAACACTTGCAATAATTATGCCTTCCTCCCGACTACCATCTTTTCAAATGTGATGAGATCATCAGGTAACAGTGTAAGATATGAAGGCTTAGTGCACTGTGTTGTTAGCACATTAAAAAAAAGAAATTGCTGGGATAATTAACAACTACCTATTTGTCTGTAGGCTGCATTCATTATGCCTACACAAATTGGAGGTCTCCAAAATCTGTGCAGTAAAATTTACTCTTTGTTCAGGAAGTTCCCCTTGGATTTGGATAAAATTCTGGTTTGCTGTGTCTATTGTAATTGTGACAGGCAGTTGACATGTCTCATAGTCTAAATGTAGTGGCAAGCAGGGGGTGGTACAATGATGAAAAAAACTGCCATTCATTCTTGTGCAAAGGAAAGGTGTTTCTTAGCATATTCCAACCTATGTTCAGTCTAGAGTTGGGTCTCTGAGGTTGAAGGTCAAATCTGTGAGGTCAAAGCTATTTCTTGTCAATCTTCGTTCACTAATGACACATGAATTGGAAATTAGAACAAAGTAAGTAAAACGAATAGCCAGAAGGTGAGTGTCTGTTTTATTACTCAGAAGAGCTGGGAAATCTGGCCAATTGTTGCCCTATGTGCCTTGAATGACAGTTGTTAAGTTGAAAAAGGGACAGTGTGATGGGAATGCCACTTTAAATCTCAATTACCTCCTCCACTCCAATCAGCTTGGTAGAGCTTTAATGAAGTGCAATTCTCTGTCCTTTTCCTCATACTTCTATCTCCAGAATAAGCCTCACATTCAAGTTTGACAGCAGTACAATCAGTTTTCCATTCATCACTGGCCCTGTTTTAACCCTGCTGAAAAAGGGCCTAATGTACGTGGCAGTGATGGCAATTAGGCAGAAAAGTAATATTAGAAACAGACAAAAGCTCGAGTCTTTTAGCATTACAGGTGTTGGGTTTTTTTTTAGTTTTTTTTTTTTTTTTTT
>PPHD01003814.1:2650-30345 GCA_002909625.1 Bambusicola thoracicus | reverse complement strand
GGGGTTCTTTTTTAAATTTGGTCCTCCCCAGTGCTGTCGCTCAGCTGTTCTACATATATAAGTTGCTCTGAAAGTAATGCCTCCAATTTATTTCCATGGAAGCTACAACAGATGATAAAATAGGAGGCATTACTTTCAGAGTAGCCCTTGTATTTTTGCTTCTTTGGTCTGTATACATTTCATTTTGATAGGTAATGTGCATTTGATCTGAACAGTCAGTAAGAAGGAATCCTTACAATTCTTTCATCTTCAAGTAATCTTTCTGCTTCCCAGTGTTTCATGCCGCAGATAAACTGGAACAAGCACGTCCCTCACCAGTTGTGTCCCAGCCAATGTAGTTTTGTAATTCTTTACTTAACTTGTCAATCTGTCTTCATATTTTTGTTGCTTTTATTTGAGTTCCTTCAAGTACTTAGCTACCTGTGAGAACTTGTATTCCTGAAGGATCTGATGTTGACATTTAGATCTGCTTCTGACAAGTCCTCTGAAATGCAGGTAAGGTCTCAGCACGTTTGAATAGAAGTCTCCTCAGAGGTGTCAATCACCAGAATGGCTCAGGTCCATGCACTCCTGTTTGTGCCTTCAGACAATGTCACAACACCATAAAAACAAGAGAACTAAATCTGAATCTATTCTATCTCCAAGCACCATATAAAAAGGTATTCAGGCAAGAGTAACGTGGCTCCCAGTTGGCACTGAAACATTATCCAGATGTATTTGGTGCCAAAAAAAATTATTTAAATGCTTTGTTTCTCTGTTTCTCCTTTGTCACTTTGTCTACATCTCTCCATTCAGTGAGTACTATATTATGTTGTACTTAGAAAGTAGAACAATTTCAATAGGAAAGATTGAGGGTAGAGGCTGATGGCCAACTGATACATACATGACCTAGGCTTCACTCTCTGATCTGAATTAGGCAGACTGAAGGCCTGGATTTATGCCATTGTGAGTGAGGTCTTTGACCTCCCTTGTGCTATCGCGGTGCTGGGACATCATAGGGAGATGGGCTGGTCTCTTTATTCGTTCAGAATTTCCATCTCTGACCTGGTACAAAGTGTAGCTGGAATTTATTTTGGAAAGTTTCATATCTGATGAACTGGCATTTTCAATTGGAAAAAGGTTTTATCAAAAGCATCCTGGCTTGCGAGCAAATGACTTGGGAAGGTGGATACATTTCTCAAGAGTTTTGAAGAAATTGAATTTAAGGCTTTTCAGACTGGTTTATTCTCTGTGTCAGTGAACCTTGCAGCTCTAAAACAGGCAGGTCAGACACTGCTACTGGCAACTTACTGGATAGAAAAACCCAGCAATATGATGAAATTCACCCTGCAATATTCACAAACATAGGTCAACAAGAGGCTAAATGGATTCATAGGGTTTGGCAAATGAGATGGAAACTCTGAAGATTACTGACGGGTTAACATCATAATATCAAGAAATGACTCTTCTGAGTATCCATGGAAAGTGTACAGCAAACTCCAGGAAAATAAACTTTAATGTGAAGCAGCCATCTGTCCAAAGTCTGGATTTATGTTTCAGCTGAGCTTTAGTAAGTGTTTTAAAAGCACAAACTCTGATGTGCAAGCTTAGCTTCCTTCAACAGGTGTTAGCTGTGTTGGGTGAAGATACTGGGATCTACCGTGCTGGATGAAGCATAGCAGCTATGAGATGTAAAACGATGGCCATTAGGATATTACCAGGTTCAGAAAGAATTGGAAAAACAGGATTAAAGTTACGTGTATGGCAATTTAGCACAGATAGTGATCAACCTACACAGGTTGTTTGGTCACTTTGCAGCATCTCGCACAGTTGCTAGAAATGGACTATGTGTTTTATTGCTGTATAAAACTTTTCTAAGCTGATGCTCTGTATCAGGAAAAAAAGCAATGTTTGTGAATATAGATATAGATAGATTATCCCCATGCCGTGAAAACAGGCTGTTTATGAATTAAAACACTCCTCCCCCAGATAAATGCTCTTCACAGCAAAGCAAATTTTCACTTTAGAGTATGTGTGTTTGACAGAAGAAGTAAAATGCCACTGTATTCTACCTGAGAAATGGTAAAATAAATGGAAAGATATATATATCATTCATAAGAAATGCACATGTGCATTTCACTGGGAAAAAAAGTCAACATCCATGTGTGTGAAAAGCTGGTACTACAGAATAGACTCAAGGTCCTACAAGTTCTTATGCTAGATCTTCTTCTCAGGATTCTCCTGTTCAAATCCTCTGCCAGCTCCAATTATTAAATATTATTTCCTGTCTTTAGTGAATCCTCAACTTATCTGTTGTCTTGGGGAGATTGGCAACCTGTATATAGATATCACACTGAGTGATGAGGTGATGGTTGGACTAGATGATCCTAGAGGTCTTTTTCAACCTTAATGATTCTATGATTCAGGAGAAGGCCGGGATAAAAGAGTAAAAGTGTCACTGAACAGGATGTGAAGTTGTGCTCCCACACTGTCAGGTATCATTTCCTATCCTTACTAATAGCTTCCAATTTTTTATTTCTCAGATCAGTCCTATATATCAATTTCCTAGACCCCTACCTCTTAGCTGAAGAATGGCGTATGCATGTATTTTTTAAGAATATGAAAAAAAATTGTTGGCATATCATAGAATCATATAATCATTCACGTTGGAAAAGACCTCTAAGATCATCTATATATTTGACACTTTGCTACATAAGATACTTTGACATAAAAGGTGCCCAGTATTCAACTTTAAATGCCTGGTCTGGCAAGCTGTGCTTGCTCAGAAGCAATGTAACAGCACTGATTTATAGGCTGTAGGAGTGGGAGTGAAAGAGGATCCTCACATCCAACACAACCGAGAGGTTGCTTAGTGCTGTGTCAGTCTGGGTTTCACAACGTTGCTTCCGTCATAAATACGTCTTTATATCCTTGTTAGATCATTTCGCGTCAGTGCGTGTTTAAAATGAATATAGCCTCGTAGTGTTTAAAAAATCACAGTGACAAAGCAAAAACTATAAAATTAAGCATAGCTGAAGTGTTTGTTAAAGCTGGAGCCAACCTGGCACACTTGCATTTTATTCAGCCTCGGTGCTGGAGTAATTCCTTCCAGGAGAAAACCAAAAAAGAAGTCTGAACCTCAAGAGGGAAAACAATTCAGCACAGACTGAAGGTATTTCAGACAGTACCAGAAGAAAAACTCCACATGAAGGGAGCAGTTTTAAGTAACAACTGCTTTAAGGTTATTTCCACAGAGTTTCAGGGTTGCCACTTTCTGTGATGAAATGTTATTCCTGTTCAGTATGCCAATTTTTTCAATCTTACATGCCCAAAGTCTAGCCTTTCCATAGGAGTCTGTGTTCCTGACACCTTTGAAAATCAGAATTGCTTTCGTGTAGGATCCAAAATCCAGACTTTCAGGTGATAGAATACCTGTTTGTAAGTGAAGGCATGTATTTATAATGCTTTTCCTTCTTAGGAAGGAACTTATTTTTAATACCAGGGGCCAACATCTATGAAGTGCATTTGTTCAAAAATTCAGCAAGACCACATCAGCTCTCAAACAGGAAGGACCTAAAGAAAGGAATTAGCAGAATTGGATGTGGTGCTTTCTGACAGGCAGCCAAAGGAGGTCAAAATAAGCAGCTAACGCAAAAATAGATCTGTGCTTAAATTGAAATGCGCACAATTCCCATTTCTATCACTGCACCCTGGGTTAAGGCACTGTTGTGTGATAGTTTATAAATCCAATAACCCTAGGCTCAAAAAGCCACCCATCTCACCATAAATTAGCCTGTATTCAGTAATAACATAGCAGAGGCATTTCTGCTGATATTAACCCCCTTCCCTTCCCGACATGACAGGGATCTGCACAAGTTTGCCCACTGATGTACATTTCCCAGAGAGGTTGTGGAGTCTCCTTCTCTGCAGTTGTTCAAGGTCCACCTCCACGCCTACCTATGAGACCTGGTCTAGGGAGCCTGCTTTGGCAGGAGGATTGAACTAGATAATATCTAGAGGTCCCTTCCAGCCCCTACAGTTCTGCGAATCTGTGAATCCCAAGCCCTGCTTTGGGGGCACCAACACAGCTGAGCTAAGCCTCACTGGAGATTTCCCTCTGTCTTGACCTGATTCACCCTCTTGTTTTTAAGAACACAGTGATATTCTTCAGTCTGGAAGGGAATTGTTACCGCTGCATAAAGTGGCCTGTCAGAAATGCATAGGATCCCATTTCCTGTGTGTACAAATCTTTGCTTGTGCAGACCACATAACCACCAAAGTGTGTACCTGTTTTCTGCAGCGAGTGAGCAAATGTCTTGCAAGAACAGTGTAAGAAACCACATTTGAAAATTCAGCCTGAAAGTGCTGACCTGTACTGACAGTAACCTCTGCAGATTGCCAAGGGAGAGCTGTCCTTTAGTCACAGCATCTCAGGGCCTCAAATAGTCATCTGGCAGACAAGCTTCTCTTTCCAGTCTCTCCCTTGTTGCCTGGGTGGGAATGATGCCCTGAAGGGAAACCCCTTGTTCTGAGTGTCTTTTCAGCCCTGACATCTCCAGCAGCAACCATTCTACAAATGGAAGATTATTAACAATGCTTTTGGTGAGGGATAATCCAGAAGAGTTTTCAGCTCTGTGCCTAAGAGCTGCATTTTCAGGGCCAACTATATTCTACACAATGTGTTTTAGACATGCTCAGTGAGCTGTAAGCATTGAAGCATTATTCCTTATTCATTTCCACACCTCTCTATTGCTAAAGGGGGACCACTGTTAAACTCTCTTCCACTGAAGACCAGCTCATTCATAGAATCATCAAATCAGTAAAGCTGAAAAAGACCACAGAGTCACCTGGTCCAATCATCTACCCATCACCACCATGCCCACTAAGCCACGTCCCCCAGTACCACAACAGAACCACATCGAGCCAAGTGTTTATTCACTTGAGGGCAGGGAGCAGAATTATGCTCCAGAAGTGTACCTGAGTAATTACCACTTCACTGCCCAGGTCTGGGCTGAAGTGCCCAGGGTGCACATTGCATGCACCTGGGGAACTCCCATCCATGGGCAGGGAGCAAAACACAGAGCCTGCAAAACCTCCACTTTGCTCCCCTCATCCCAGAAGTTCACCATCCACCTCCCTTGTGCCAAAACGGGAGGAAAAGAAGAAGGCACGTATTGCTGCTACTATGGGGCACAAGGAGGCACGGCTACAGTGCTTCTGAAGCAATTGCTGAGGTGGTGTCGCTTTGGCAACCTGTCAAAAGGCACAGCAGGCTAATATAGACCCCTCTTTTCTTCAGAGCCACCTCAGAAGCAGCTATTGATTCTTTAGGCAGTAATATTCATCTGGCATCTCATTCATTCCAAGTTAATTGCTTAAATGGGTGGAAAAGGAAATTTGTGAAACGAAATGTGCTGCTGCATCAGGCATAAAGGAAACTTCGTCCCTATTAAGCTGGAAATGCTTCCCAAAGACAACACATAGGCTTTACTGTGCCGAGGCACTTAAGTTCAATTCTTCAGTGGGGCCACTGTTTAAAGAGAGCATTACTAACTCGGTCACAGCAAGCTTCTGTGTTTCAACTTCCCAGTCACTCAGTTTGCTCTTAAGGATGGTTTTCCCCTACAGCTTAAAAATATGGCTTTGGAAAGAATCACTAAATAAGTAAATACTTCAGCCCAGTAGGGTTTTCTTTCTAGATCCAAACCCTGGCATGGATTGAAGTCTTTCAACTATCTGTCCTATCTGCTAAGGATACTGCTGTTGGTATTAATTGGCATATTGTTTAGAGAAATAACACATTTTCGTGAGGGAAGGAAAAAACATTCCAAATAAGCTGTTGGTCAAACACAATTTTTATGCGTGTCAGCAGCTTGGGAAGAAGAAGGAGAAAGGAGTAGTTTCATTTTAAACATTTCTGTGAAGAAAAGTTCCAGTTTACATTGCTATGAATTTCTCTTTCAGAGTGCGTCTCATTTTCAGGATGCAATTTTGTGCTTCCTTTTTGCAGCAGGCTTTTTTCACAATCTATATAGCAGTCCTCTAAGAATTGGCTGTTTCACCTCTGTAAATAAAGCTACTTTACTACCTTGTGTGTGAAATTACAACCATACAAAATGCCTTAACTGAAGAGATTATAACACTGGAGTTATTAATTATTGGTAGCAGTTGGCAACTGGCTGAAGGAGCTCACCTAATATTTTTATTCATTATCAGTTTTTAGTGCCATTTCCATTTGTAGCTCCCACTGTATTGTCTCACCGTTAGGTAAGTCTACAACCACTCCTTTTCCCTGACTAGAAGGCTCAAGAAAGTTGTGTGCAGTGTTGAAGGGCTTGATCCAGGGTACCATCTGATTCTGCTGCCATTAGCTTGTGAAAATTGCCCATGAGAAATCTCCTCCATAAAAAGCATTCAAATGAGATTTCAGTCCTCCGTTGAGTATTTTTGCCTCCTCAGCTCTGGTATTGCTGTGTGACGAGCCATTCACTCCTTACATCTTAGCTGTCAGTACCCTCAAGGAGCCAACACAGTCAATGACTGCCAAAACAGAGACCTACTGCCATGGTCCTCAAGGCTCTCCAGCTCAGTGGCAGCATGGTACGTCATGCATTGCCATCTCCTGCAGCTTCCCAATCCAGAGACCCAGTTCTAAGGTTTTGGTTCAGGGACTAGGTTTACTCTGAGATGGCACCATATCAATGGAGGACAAGTGTTCAGTTCAGTGTTCAGCTGTATCACCGTTCAGTTCAGTGTTCAACTTTCCTCTAAGAAGCCTGAAAAAATAGGGTTGTGTTTTTTGTTTGTTTGTTTTGGTTTTGTTTGTTTTTAATGAGAATTGCACATTGTTGGATTCAGGGATGAGGTACAAACCACTGTCAAATTCTGTAAGTTAATTATTTGCAGAGACTATAGGGACAATCCAACAAGGACACGGTTGCATGGTCAGTCCAAATGTTAAAAGTTTGAATCAGTTAAAGATGATAAGAGACTGAGAAAAAGAGGAGGAAGAAGTATAAGAGCTAAGGAGGACTGTCAGAGGTTGAAAGGGGACAAGGTGAATATGGAACAGCCAGGCTAAGAAGACCATCAGTGAGTTCTTGAAAGTGGCAGAACCTCCTTGGTGCAGTTCAGTGAAAGTCTGTTGTGAATTCAAGGCTTTTGCTGGGGCCTTGACAAAACAGGCTACAATCCTTAAGCTCAGTATTCTCAGATACTCTGGCACACACACAAAAAAACAACAACAACAAAAAACAACAAAAGCAAAACCAAAAAACAACAACAACAACAACAAAAAAAACCCAGAACCTTTTACTTGCTTTCTCTGTACTGAAACACTTAATTTTACTGCTATGGAGGGCGCTAATTGCAACCATATGGATGATGATAGTGATATCTGATGCCCGAGCAATGGGAATGCTGCATCCTCACCAGCTGACAATCTTCACTGATGTTTGGGAAAGGGAAGTTTAACCTAGCAAAAATCTTCTGGAAGAACTCTCCCATCTAGTTCAGTGCGTTTCTAATTCCAGTACTGCTCCTGAGATTTGCCCCCCCTGAACAATTGCTGCTTTACTTTCTGCATACCAATACAAAACCAAAAGTGTCTGCAAGGCTCTCCTATAAGAAAAATAAGGAGTCTGACAGAAAATAAAATATTTAATATCTCTTTTTTTACCCCTCCAAAAACCAACTTGTATTCTTCAATTCAGTTGCTTGCTCCCGTTCTTTTGGCACATTTCACACTTGTTAGTGCACTGTGTGGTTAGAAAAACCGTCTCTCTTGCTCTCTTATGGACTCTACTTCTATAGGTAGGAGATTTCAGCAAAACAATCCCCACAGATATTGAGGAGGCACAAAGGGAGAGCAATGAATTTCATCTGGGGGAGGTGGAAGTGAGTCATAAGGGAAAAACTCTACAAAAAAGGCCCCCAAGAAAAAATTCTTTAAATTCGCACCTTTGAAAATAGGAAACTTACTCTTTGAAGCAGAGGCTCTGCTGCCTGGAGGAAGTGTCATACAATGTGCATAGCATCAACATTACTTACCAATGTAGAAATTCCAGGTAGCTATAATCAGTCCAGGTCTGTCATTTCTGCTTTAAGGTAAATTGGATGAGTGAAAAATGAGCCTTATCTATGACACAGTTCAATAATGTAATGGCAGGAGGTTCTTCCCAGAACTATAACCTTGAACTCAGCCTTTCAAAGTCCCAAACAATTTTAAGTGAAGTTTACAGGAGAGAAAGGCTGACAGGTATTTACTCAGGAGCTTATTTGTGATTTGGCTGAGAAAATGCTTCCAGAAATCTGACTGGTCTTCTCCAGACTCTTGTGCATCAATGCATTGAGTGTTGTAAATGGTTATCAAGTAACCTTGTTCCCAGAGGAAAGTTGTACAAGTTCAACAAAACATTTGTGTCCAAAGGAGTTTGTGGTGAAGGCACACTCTGAAGAGCTATTAATCTAGTAAAAAGAACACCTTGTGAGAACACTTCAGCTTTCATAAGTTTTCTTCCCCTGGGGAGATGTGTAAGGAGGGAGCTGAAAGATACAGCAACACACTCGAATTTGTCTGTTTGTTTGCCTTGGTGTCAGTTATCTGGTTCTTGATAAATGCAGGAATTGTATTCACTGAACTGCTAGGATGATTAAATTTTGCTTTCTTCATCTTCTGTGGTTCTGGCAAGAGCTGAAGAATAACTAAAATAAAATTATTAGGAAAATTAATGGTTGAACCCTGGAATTTTGGAGCTGTGCTCAGTTCTAACTGAACTCTCTCAGTAAGGAGTACTCAATGCCCTCAGAGCTTAGGCTCAGGTTAACTACCAAAATCCTAAATAAATGTGCAAACTCTTCCTAAGCCTTAATGCTCTTGAATTGAGGCTTTCTTGCAAGTTTCCCAGTCCATCTGACTTTGAGATAGATTATAAATGGTACTAGACCAACCCATTTCTAAAATCCAGGACAAGCTGAGAGCCTCAGAAATCACTTCAGTCCACATTTAGTTCCACAAACAAAGGAAGAGGACTGCAGGGGTCTCAATTATTCTGCTATTGTTTCCTCTCTGAGAAAAATAGTCATTAATGCATCTGGCTAAACTTGCTTTGCTTCATTTCCAGCCTAAACAAAAATTTTGCTGTCAGAAGTTCAGCTTCAGTGTACAATAGAAGAAATGAGAAAAGAGCCCAACAAAATGTTAGTAGATGCCAGAAACGCTCCATAATGTCAATAAAGTAGTCACTGAGCCATTTCCAAAAATGCGAAGCATTTGCAAGATAAGATGAATTGAAATAGATTGATCCTCGTTTGGTTCGTAAAGGAAGACTTACAAGATGTAGAAGAGATTTCCTTGATTGTCTTATCAGAAAATTAGACTTAAAATAAGATTTTTTTTGGTATCCAGTTAAATTTTAGGTTTTTTTTTGTTTTGTTTTGTTTTTTTAGAAAGATACTCTTATACACTATATAACTTGATTTGCAGTATGTTATTTCCACCAAAAGCAAATTTCAGCCAAAGATAAAGTACTCTTTTGATAACTTGTTTCCTAGTCTTTCACGGAAATTTTCCACAAATGCTCATAGTTCTGCAAACCCAAAGTGAAAGCAATTTTCTTCAAAAATGTGAGGAAGGCATCTAATAAGAGAGATACAGTTAATAGTAATTCAATAGTAATACAGTAATAGAGTACAGTTAATAGTAATTCAAAAGTGAGATTTGATGCCTGTGAAAGTGATTTTCCTACATGTTAAATGAGGAATTAAGGTGTTCTAAAGATACCTCCAGGATACGCAACAGGAACACGAATCTTGGACAAAGGTTCTTCCAGGGACACCTGGACATCACTTTGCCATTAATTTCCTCTTGTGGATTTGAGCCTCCAGTGTGTCTGTACTTCAGCTGTAAAACAGAGATACCTACTGTATTGTCCTTCCTCACCAGCACATTGCGAGACTGACTGAATAAAACTTCCAACACCTTGCTCTGAGGATCTGGGGTTGTGGAGGTGTCTGAGATGTTACTTTTCATTATAACATCAAGAATGGTATCTGCTAAATTGTCTGATAGCTAGAGAGAATTATTACCATGCAAATACTAAGAAAAGAATCTGAGAGGACAACATTTCTGTTTTTCGTTACCTTTTTTTCCATTCTCATGGGGTACCAACAGATTTGAGATACAGGCTGTGTTTTCAGACTTACAGAATAAGATTAGCTATCACCAACTCTGGATATCACTATTTATTCAGCTTGTCAAGATGTATTTTTTTATTGCCTAGAAGGGAGTGTCTGCTCTTTCCATTTTCCTGGGGAAAAAAAAAAAAAAAATGGGAGTAAGACATATATCTGGAAGCAGCCTATAGTCATGACATATGAGGTCACAGACCTCTGACCACACTAGACATTTCAAAGAGAAATTAAACACCTTAAACATCGTGGTGGACTTGGTCACACTGTCCTACCGTGGTCATTTTACACTGCTTTGGGTAACTGAATCCAGTTCTCCCGAGTCTGATTACAACAACTGTGATGGCAACTTCCTTTCTTGCTACGTTTTGTCTTCACCGAACATGCGTGAAGGCTGAACGTTTGACCAGGGTTAGCAATCAATATCCAAGAGGACATAAGCTATACAGTCTGAAATTCAGAATCTCTTCTTGTGTTGGTTCACCCATGCATCTAATTAGGTTTTCATTTCCCCCCACCTCAGTTTGAGGCCTCTTGCTAGGTAAATAATAGGTACAGATACCTTGTGCAAGTTCATGGCGGGATTTCTGAGGAATAAAGTTCTAAATTAACAGACAAGTCTCCAAAGTAGATTCAAGTAAAAAGAAAAAGATCATTCTGTGAAGTACCACAGTTTATAATGTCCCTGGATATCGTCATCACTCTAGAATGGCTGCAGACCTCACAGTGCCTGGAGAATATAGGAAATCGTAAGTTTTATTGTGAAAGATTTTTAATACACTTTAAAGGAGAGAAAGAAAAAAAAAGGAAGGAACATTCTGCTGAAATTCCTGTACTTTCAAAGGTAAAATGTGAACCTTTCCCTGGAGAACAGTCTACTGGATGATTGCGGAAGTGGAGAAAATGAAATTCAGGTGAATATATAATAAAAACAACTACTTGCATGTAGCTATATTATTATAATTCATGTGGGCATCGCTAACCTCTTGTTGAGTTCTTACAGATGACAAAACTAATTTGTGGCAGTGGCATTAATGCTGAAATGTCACACTTGAGCACAATGTTCTTTTTATTCTCCAAACTTTTATTCATTTGCTCAGTTTTCTGTCAAGACCTTTTCCACCTCTGCTCTCCCTGGTTGTCACTAGGCACACTGGGGGATTTTGTAAGGTTTTCCCAGCTCTTATTTGTTACTTCCTTTTTTTTTTTTTTTTGTTTTTTAAGGGAAAAAGAGAGCTGCTATGGATCACCTTTCATTTCTGGTACTGTTTCTGCACTAAAAGCTCTGGTGTCATGACTGACTGCACAACGGACACTGGCATCTTGGTGCCCAACAACCTTCACAGTTACAGCCCAGGTAGGGTTAATCCTCTTCATACAAAAGAGGAACCAGCAGACGTGCAGAATGGGACTCACAAAATGGGAAGCCTTGAGCTGAAGATCCTACAGCATTTCAGTCAAAACTTGAATCTGAACCCTCTGGCCCTCAGGTAATACCTAAAACATAGCTAGACAGGTGAGATGGGAAATTCTCTTTCTTGCTCATGTTCCAAAAGGAAAGACATATGTTCTGGCGCAGGAAAAGCAATCTAGAGTTAATAAAGTCTTAATGTTGCTATCTCAGAAGAAAGCACTCTTCTCCCAGAAGGAGTGGACAGAGAGGAGGACTGGGGCAACGGGGCAACCAATTTCACATCAGCTCCACATCGGGCAACAGTGGGATTTGAACCTGATTTTCCTGTTGTGTAGGTAATGATCTTAATCACTGCCACGTCTCACTGATTTTTAACCTTCAACTTGATTAGAAATGCGTTAGATGTTCTGAACAAATAAGATCTGCATTGCCCTGAAACAATTATTTTTCCATTTTTTAATGTCAGTCTGAAAAAAAACCCAACAATTCTTCGTCCTCTAAGCACCTCAGAATCCACATCCTCAGACTCTAAGTATATTCTTAATTCTGCTCATGGTGCACAGAAGGGATTTGCCCAAGGCCATGCAGATGCCTTGTGGAGGAGCAGGGACTTGAACCAGCTTTCCCACATTCCTTCACTGGTTCACTAAGAGACCAAGATGGTTTCAGCCAGTGACCTTCCACAGTTCTTCCTCTGGCTCTGATCTCACAGTTTGCAGTGCAGCAGTACAATATTTTCTGCAAGTTTGTTTAAATTTGCTAGTGTTCCCACATGCCTGCTTTCCTTCGGGTGTGATGGTACTTCAGGAAATTTTACCTGAGCAGTTAAAAAAGGATTTTGCCATCTGTGAAAGGTCTCCACATTTCGGTGTCACATGTTCAGACTGGCACTTACAATAGGAGAGGATGCTTTGTACAAGTGGCCTTTCTGCAGACTTGCTGTTTTTCTTCTTCATCAAGTTTCTGATACATACCTAAATCCTTATTTTCTTCCGGGATTTTCTATTTAGTAATATGCAGGACCTGCTCTGATCTCTCCTAGGCTACAGGAATTCTACTTATTTTTTGTCATCTCCAAAACATCTCCACTGGAAAAATCCAGAAGCCTCTTACAGCTTGCAACATTTCTTTGCGAGCAATGCTCTAAATTGCAGATATTATACTTGTTTTAAAAATGCTACCAATTTCTGCAATTAAGCCCAAAATTCTCAAGCATATTAAAAAGAACAGAGGGGAAAAAAATCAGATGATTATTTGTTTCTATATATTTACTGAATAGAGTAATTCTAAAA
Source organism: Bambusicola thoracicus (assembly GCA_002909625.1). Lineage (NCBI taxonomy): Eukaryota > Metazoa > Chordata > Aves > Galliformes > Phasianidae > Bambusicola > Bambusicola thoracicus. The sequence goes on along the minus strand of PPHD01003814.1, from coordinate 17,472 downwards.
CCATGCATATAACAAAGGAACAAGTTTTAGAGATTTAGAGAAATTCTAGGGAGTGTTCTCATTTCCATATGAGCAGAACTGTAAAACTGATTCTGACTTATCTTTGTATCACCATGGTAATTTCAGCTGGGGCTAACACCTGAATGTCAGCAGAGACTGGCCATATATATGAGCTGGAGAACAGAACAGCAGCAACACTGTCCTCCTCTTTATTAATTATCTGATAAAAGACCACTGGTGAAAAAGTACGTGCCACACTGTCCTGACATTCAATGTCCTTTTGTGCTTGAGTAGTTTCACTAAGGCTTCTTGGTTGCAAATATTTTTAGAAATTTTCCTGGTATTTTCCTAGTTAGATCACATATATATCATACCTCACAAGCTTCCCCTGTTCTCAGGTCTCCTAGATGGCAGAATTTTTAAGGACACTGGTTTATGAAAGACAACTGGCATCTTTATCCCTTGTAAGAAATATCTGACAAGTGAGAGATTCTTTTTGGTGGTCATGCAGAATTCATTGGCCGTTGCATGAAAACTGCAGCATTCCCTCCATAAAACATAATGATGCACAATGCTCATCGTGTGAGCAGGATGTTTTATACCAACACATATATCTTTATGTGAAATACAAAATTTGCAGTCAGTTCAACAATTCGTGCAAATTACCAAACACGTCTCCAAAATTGGCAGCATATAGCCAGTGCCAGTGTGAGGTCTGCTGCTCCTCTTCCTCAGCAAGCCTGACCCAGTAGTTCATGCGTGGTGGATGCTATCACCCCATTGATGCAACCAGCATGTGGGGCCTCACTGGTGTCTCTAACCACAGGCAACTTCATGTCTGTGCCTCTGAGACATTATGCGCCAAAGTGCTGTGGACCTTTGGAAACAACATCATGATTTCCCAGGGAGACACATCCATGGGGGGTTAAGGAAGGTTTCTGGGCAGAAGTCAAACTAATTTTTGCCCTGCTTTCCACTGGAGTAAACCCAAAAGCGTGTCCCAGAAGCAAAGAAGCACACCAAGACCCTTCTGCGCATGTACATAGCAGCATCTTGCTTGTGGACATGGGCACACACTGCTTGGGAAGGATCTGTGCCAGAGTTTGCAGAATTTGTCCTCATTCCCCCTCTAGAAGAGCTCTCTTTGTAATTCCAGAGACATAGCTTAGTAGCTCAGCACAACTTGGCTGATGACGAGAGGACTTTGGAAACACAAACTGGCACGGGAGTCTTTCTGGCTTCGAAAAGACAGCGCACATGTTCAGAGCCAGAATGTGTAAAGACTTTTGTTCACAAACAGAAATCCCTTGTGCTGACAGACTCCGAACAAGGTTGATGCTCGCATGAACACAATATGAAAGTTGCCTTGCATTGGTATTAACCAAGTGAGGGTTTGCAGAGAAAAATTTACATCGAAAATTAAGTGGTAGGAGGATGGTTCTCCATTAAAAAATGCTATATTAGAAAGATTTTAAAAATGAAATAATCTACAAAATAACTTATGTTCTAATCTCTCATTAAAATCACCAAATGTTTCATGACAGCACACTTCAGCCCAAGGGTGCCTTGGGGTCTGTATGATTGTGACAGTTGTTATTCAGGCTGTGGTACCTTGTCTATATGGGACCCATAGCCATGAGTGTTACCTATTTCTATTGCTGAGTCTTTCAGCAGCTCTGTGGATTATGGAATTTCTTCCCCCACTGAGGTCAACAGGGTCAAATCCTTGGCCCTCAGTTGCATAGGGTGCCAATGGCCAAACTGTTCATGCTGCCTCTCAGTGATGCACCGTGATGTCAGAGCCATGTCCTATTCTGGAAGAAGTCAAATAGAGCTGAAGGTTCTGTTTCTGACCAAAAATACTATGTTTCACAAACTCCTATTAAAAAAAAAATAATTCTTTTCAAAACAATTTCAGACCATTTTTGAAAAACAAATGACTCAAATGTCAATTTTCTCAGTGAACTTTCATATGTTCCATCTTCTCTAGAGCAAAAATTTGAAAAGGTCACGAACACAGACATAGTAAAATCCCCAGATTATTTCCAACTATTTCCCCTCATTTCAATCAGATATGGGGTTCAGTGCTTCACCAGTGCTGTTTATTTCCTACACCCTGTCTCCACTAATTATCTTGAATGGAGCTAATTATTACTGGAAAGGTGAAGATGTGTGAGCCAAGTGTGAAAAACTAATGGCTTAAAAAAATAAGAGATGTGAAAGAAAATAGTCATTAGTTTTTGGATTAATTTTAGATGTGTTTTCTTCTTTGCAGACAGCTGAACCCCAGCATCAAGATTTTCTCAATGTAGGAGAAACTTCTAAACACTGTTGAATCAGTCTGTAGAAAAGGCCATGCGGGTGAGCATGCAAAATATAAGCTCATTTGAGACTTGCTTGAGACTAATACCCTTGCATGGTGTCCCATGAATGGGTCAAGTTCCACATACCCTACCACCAGCTGACAGGGACAGTGCACTTAGGGGCTTCGCTTTTCTAAGTCTTCAACACCAGACCTTCATACCTCCTCCCCTGTCCCCCCAGGCTGTGACATTGCCTCTAGCCAAGGGCATGGATGGTGGCAGTTTTGTGGGAATTTCATGACCAATGGCAGCTCTGTGAAATCTGAGCCTCAATCCAGGTGGGCAACCTTCAGGCATTTTAAAAAGGCCCTTTTCTGTTCCATAGCAATGTGAAGCAGTACACTGTCCTCCACCTTCAGGAGGTGCCCCCAAACACCTTTTTTTCTACCTTTTCTACACCTTTCAAATGGCTTATTTTTCTTTTCATCGTTTCATAACTCACTATTCCAATTTGCATGAGGGATTCTACACAAAATAATCCAAGCATGAATAGGAAGGACCCTTCCACCGAATATGTGGTTAGGACTCACAGACACAAGTATTTTCCAGCAGCACTGAAAGGATTAATTGAAATCTTGAGCCAGAGCAGTAATTATTTTACCAAACAGTGAAACGCTATTCAGCCCTTACTTCTTACCTGCTACTGATGCAATCAAGGCCAAATGGAGCCAGGATATAAAATTACCGCTGCAGTTCCCCAATACTGTACATTTTAAAAGCAATTAGAAGAGAAAGATGCCCAGTACTACTACATAAGAAAGAGGGTTTTCATTAGAGAAATGGGTGCAGTACTTGCTCTAAAGCCCTGCCACTTCTTTCCAGCAAAACAAAGCATACAGAACTATACTCACTTCTGAATTTCTCGAATGACTCTGTTCACCTGAGTAGAGTTACTTCATATTTACTCTGTGAGATCAGAATCAGACCTGTGTAATGGAAGACGTTAGAGGTACTTTTTCTTTGCTTTGCTTTGCTTTGCTTTACTTTCCTGTGGGTATATTTTTACCTCTTTCTATTTGCAGTTAAAATACAAGGAAAACAATAAAAAGTTCCAAAGAAGAAATGAAACTGAGCTAGAGAGCAGGAAGTGAAAATATTCCATCTTCATGTTTATTCTTACCATAGGAATAAATAGGGCTTGGTTTAATGCATAGCTCTTTCACAGCATGTTGTATTTGATCTTCTTTATGCCAGGGAAGCTCCACCGACTGCCAGGAAATCACCACTATGATGAGCAGATTAGAAACTGGCTGATGCTCAGGTGCAGAACAGATAGCAGCTATCTCTTTCCAATTTTTAGAAGCTGCATCTACCAAATGATCATAGAATCACAGCATCATAGAATGACTTAGGTTGGAAGGGATCTCATGGATCAAGTTCCAACCTCCCTGCCATGGGCAGGGTTGCCAGCTGCTAGATCAAGTAGTAGATCAGATTGCCCAGGGCCATTCAGTAGGCAATACAGAGCCTCACTTGGACTTACAGAAGCAATTGCATCTTCTAAACCATAAGATGCAGTACATTGTTTCTTTGTGTCCAACCCAAAGTCTGTTGAAATCTGTAGAGATTCTTTTATTGATCTAACAACAATTCAGCTGAATCTGAACATAACCAATAGTATGGTAAAACAGAGGCCTGCTGTGGGCATTGTCTGTGACTAGCAGGATTTCTATCAGCTCAAAGAGTCTGTGAGCTTCTTCCATTCCCTACTCTCCTATATCCACCTTCATTCCTAAAGTAAGTTTTTTTTTCCCCCAAAGTCCCACTGATTCTAGCCCAAAATGCCAAAAAATGATCCTCTATCTCTTAACAGAAGGGAAAGAAAATAATTTTTCCAGCCAGGACAGCTAGTCCTTTCCAGATGAAGCAAATCCTTCACATTTTCAGAGAAGGAAGAGGGGGAATATTCCATCACTAAAGGCATCTTGATAGTTAGATCTCTCTTCACAATGGATAAAAGTGAAGCCACAAAGATCTCCAAGATCTGTTATGGAAAGCCCTTCCCAGTGCAGCTGCATTAACAATATTGTTTCAGGAAGTTTGAGGCAGGCCAATCTTTTCTGCTATTTGATTTCATTTATTCTTTCTTCCTTTCTTTCTTTCATTCTTCCTTCCTTCCTTCTTCCTTCCTTTCTTCCTTTCTTTCTTGATATTTCCTCTCCATACTAGTGCAATAGTAGTGTTTGAGTAATTAGTTTCAAAGCTATGTTTTTCAGCTCTCAGAAAGAGCTCTCTGGGGTAGGACTGGAACATGTTAGGGAAGTTTGTTATGGCCTCTGTCTTGGCTGACACGCTGGGATTGAACTAGGTGCCTCCGGAGCTAAAAGCCCAGGTTGTTGCAGGCTGAGGTTCGGAGCCAGGCTGCGTAGCTGGGAGCTGTAACAACTCGAATCCTCTGTGGATTAGCACAGAGGGGGACTTGTGAGTGGTCCATGTGATATCTGTTCTGGAGGAAAACAGAGGATTTTAGTCTCCTGGGCTGTCAAACTAGCTCCTTTGACAAGCCCTAAACTCATTTAAAGCCACGTAATTTGAACGTGCTGTGGGGTCCAAGTCTACTTCACCCTTAATACTGAGTCAATAGGCCCATTAAGACTTAGCCAAGTTTTATGTGGTTGGTTCACAAACAGTCACTGCCACATCTCATTCAGAGAGATAAGCACTCTTCTACCAAAGCACAATAGGAGTTGCTTACATAGTATGAATCCATAACTTCAAAATCATCGTGGGGAAGTGAAAAAAATAATTTGTGCTCAAAAGATGCTGTTGAGACTTTAGCAACTTTACCATCTTGTGTGTATTTTCCCTGACAGAGATCTAGCATTCTCAGTCAGTGACTTTATCAGCACTTGAATCATAAACACTACCTTGTAGGGTTTTCCTACATCAGCCAGAAGTTTTACTCTAGGATGGATGGATGGATCTTTGCACACAAATCCTCAGCTGAGAGCGAAATGCTTTCTTCTTTTTAAGGCTAGGAAATTTAAAACTAGTGTGGACACCTCTAAGCGCTGGGATGTTGCAGAGCAGTTCAGATTTTCTGTTTTATGGAATAGGAAAGTCCATGCTGAGGAACATCACACTGAACTGACGTTTGATTAGACTCTGTTTGGATGAAGCTTTAGCAGCATCAAAACTGTAGTGGTAAAAAGTCTTGGCCTTCAGATTATTCTCACAGTTCTCTGAATAAGCATCAGGAAGCCACTAGAAGTGGCCTTTCATAATGCAGAGATTATTTCTCAAATACAGTCATTTTGCACACCTGTTCCAAACTTCAACAAGAAGTACAGGCCAGACACCCTCACCTAATAATTCCTGCAACAAATTCAACTGCTTGGTTTGAGCCATACCAACTGCTTCAAGCACAACGTCTACGTTTATCTTACAGATTGCAGGATTCTACTCTGGTATCTTTGGGTACTGCCACGTGTATGAAAGCTGATAAAGAGGGAGAAAGCAGGAAGCTGAGTAGTACGCTGATGCTGACTGAAGTCACATGGGAGCATACAGTTGCAAAGGAGCAGTATTCAAGTGAATTGTTATTTTCACACATCTTAAGAGAAAACACACTTTTAAAAAGCCTTTGCTGAGAAATTGCTCAAATAAGAACTCACTGTTGGTCCTCCACGTTGTTCCCAATGTGACACCAAGGATACTGAAAGCAGCCAGACCACAGAGCCCCAAGCCTTCAGAGACATACACACCTACACTTTTATATGCCCACAGCCCCTTGGATGGAGCAAAGATCTGGCAGTTTGGGAGTCTCTGTTATATGAGCACAGGGAACCAAAGCAAAGTCTTGCAGCAGACTGCTCTTCATCCAAAGAGGACTACCAGGTTGTGTTAGGGCTAACTGCTGGCAACAGTAATGTTCGCTTTTCTGTTTTGTGACTTATGTCATCTGTACAGTATGTAACAAGTCTGAAGAAATGGGTTAGCCCTCTCTCTTTTTACTCATATTATTCTTTATTCATATTTTAGGAAGGTGATAGGCCCTCACCCTGAAGGCAAGGGAAAGTTTCCCACTTACTGTCGTGGGGACAGCCCTGAGTCCCTCTTGGATTTGGCTTCAGTCCCTCTCCACAAGACTCTCTTCAAGCCAAATCTCACTCTTCTCACCTGTCCTTAGCTATGTGAGCCTTTGTGGCTTTTCAAATCCATCACGACTCAAATTTCCTTCAGGCTTTCTGAGTGCCCCTCCATACAAACCTCTTCCATGGCTCCTTGTTTCCTCTCATCACTGACTTCCTACTACCTGGGCTTAGTGGGATGGGCTATTTTGGCAGATACGATATAGCACCATGTGCATGTGTCATGTCAACCACGTCAGCAGGTGACTGCTTCCACTTCGATGCCATTAGGGTGGAATGGGCCACTTTCTTGCAATTCCTTACTCTTACAACTAGGAAAGGAGCCCTAAATCTAGCTGATCAACAAATCTCCCATGTTTGCTGAGACCCCACTGCCAGGAGGTTCATGCACCAGAAAGAGAAGACTGCCCTTCATCAAAACTTCCCATAGGTATGTAATTCACCTGGCTGGATGCAGAAATCTTCACCTATCTGGTGACATCAGAACCGGCCACCTGCACTGAGTTGAACATTGTCGTTACAGCCACAATGAGGACAACACCAGTATGACTTGAGGAAAGGGTGTCAAGGTGTGTCTCTGCTCCACCTAATACTTTTGCAGGCCTTCCTTAGCCCCTTGGTGTTGCTTTAATGTATTTTTTCTTTTTTATGCCTGGTCTTCTGCCCATTGCCTAAGCTTCCTCCTCTTCAATGCAGGGCTCTCAGGTTTTCAGCCTTCTGTGGGGAAAGGACTATTCGTCTTACACGGAGTGAGACTTGGGGGAAAGTGAATGAACAGAAGAGAGCACTTAAAGTTGAGATGTTGAAAGGCTCCTTACATGAAACACAAAAGAGCTTTTCTTCTCATCAGTGTTTTCAGGAGACAAAAGAAAACACATTTTCTGAAGTGTTCCTTGGAGATATTTTGTTTTGAAGTGGTTAAAGAATTTTGAATGTGAGATAAAGGGTAGACACTGGCATGGAGCTAGGATAACAGCTTGTTCCTCCAAGGCTGGGATTAAATTGCAGGGAATGCTGGCATTCAGCCCAAGCTCAGCTCCCCCAGCCCCAGTGCTTGCTTAAAAAGTTAGAACTTGAAACATGTGCCTTGCACTCGCTTCTTATCATCGCCCTCCCAACTTTAACCATTGTTCATGTGCTCTGGCATTCACAGAGTCTGCATCTGGGTTTTGCTCAAGACAGCATTGATAAGCCAGATGATGAATGTGGAAAACTCCTCCCAGAGAGGGATTGACTGAGGTTACCTTTGAAAACACTGGCAGAGGACTCCTTTGTTGTATTTTGCTCATCTTTACCCAGCATGAGGGGCAGTTCCATGTTGCAGAAGTCTCACTAAGTGAAGCTGAGATGCTCTGCTTGCAGGTGACCCATTATTGGGTTGATAGTGCTTATTTCTAGATTATGTCAACCTTTGTTTCGAGATAACACAACATAAGACCTGCTCCACGTGCAGCTCCCACTCTCATTCCTTACCCGCTGTTCCTCTTTTTTCAGCTTGCAGATGATTGCAGTTAAACACTGAGCCAGGGGCCTGATGCAAATCACTCACAAAAACCTCCCATCTCCATTTGCAAGCATTGTTGACAGATACGAGATGTTTCACCTGTCTAAATCTAAACACACATGCTCTCATAGCAGATGGGTGAGTGAGGGCCTTTATGTACTCTGAGTCAGCACGGACTCACAGATTCAATGGGTCTGCAAATCAGAAAAGGCTGTGAAACCCTTTTTGTATGCTGACAGTGAGTGTCAAGACCTGTGTTTTCCTACATTCATTTATCACAGCTTGGTATGCTCAAAAATGTTTTTCTTATTCCTTAACTCTTTCATCCATAAAAGGCCAGGATCTTCATGAGGTATTTGTTGCCACATTCCTGGGTCTCCCAGGTAAACTGATGAATGAAATAAAGCTGGTGGCATGTGTAGTAGAGAGGGCATCTCGATTTAATGTAGATACAACAGTGATTACCACTTGAGGTCTGGGGTGAACACAGAGGCCTGGTATGCAAAGAGGAAAAGATAGCGCCCTGAAAACCTTCTGTGCTAAATAATGTTTTTTTCTTTTAAAAGTAAAGGAGGAGGCAGGAGGTGATGGAAATGTGGGTAAGAAATATGCAGTGACTTGTCTGAGATTGTATAAGAAGGCAGCGGGATACCTAAGAATGAACACAGGTCTTGGCCACATCTTAGCCACAAAGAAGTCAGAGTAGGTGGACACACCTTGTTAGGTGCTTGAGCTATGCGCAGACTGCTGGCCTACTCACTCTGTCCTGGTAAGAAATGATGGACAGTCTTGTCTCCAATCCAGCTGAATGCATGCTGAGCCGCAAAGATCCCTGTCTGGCTGCTAAAGCCAATAACTCTTAAGTGGGTAAAATTTGTGCCGTGCTGTATCTGATTTTTCCAGAGCAATTTTGGCATGCCCTAGCATGTCTCAGCTATCAGTCATACCACATTCATAACCCTACTTTGTCCTCTGATAAACGCAGGTCCCAAATCTGGCATAGATAAGTGCAGTCAGTATCACTGCATGGGATAGATCTTCCCTGGGGATAAAGGGAGTCATAAAGATCACTTCCTAGTCAGGGTGCCAGAATGTGGAGGGACTGGACTGGGAAACAAAATACTCCATAAAAAAAAAGATAATAAAAATTTAAAAATAAATAAAAATGTAAAAATAAAATTGAAAGATCAGCTGCAGTGTTTGAATCTTGATCTTCCTATGGTTCGTAAGGAGGCCCTATGTATGTTTTCAGTTAGATGAGTTTCATTTGTTTTAGTTTTTTCAAGACAAAATATGGATTTTAGCCTATATATTTTAAATAGTTGTTTCATAGAATTTGGCCTGTGTTGTCTCTGACATATTGTATACATGCAGCTTTACTTAAGTCACAGCTGGGATATGTGCACATATGTCATCTATCAAAGACTGGAGACGGGAAACGCATGAGCTGGTGCATTTTTGTATACTTGCTGTCATCACATTTGCGTAAAAAGAATTAAGGCTCAAAAAGAAAAAAAACTTGTTGCTCCATCTGACCATGGAAATCTTCTTCCTTTAACCTCATGCCCTGCATGGTTGAGCAACTGTATGGAAAAGTTTAAGTAGATAGTATAGAGATCAAAAGGAATCCATCCATTATAAATTATTTGAGCCTCTTGCACTTCAAAAAAAAAAAAAAAAAAAAAAAAATGGAGTCAGATTTTGTTTGTGTTCTTGTGGGTTGTTGTTGTTTTAACCTGTTAGTGTTTGTTTCTTTAACTTCTTATTTTGATGTTGCTCACGCCCCTCATCCAAAGCCTACGGAAATCATTAAGGCAGCGACAGCAAGCCCTGTGGAGCTTGGACCCTTAATTGGTCTCTCTTGGAGAGGTGGGTTGCTGCTCTGAGAATGCAAATAAAAGTTGGAGATTTGGGTCCCCTTCACAGAAGGACAAACATTAAAGGACCAAAATCCCCACAGAAAGCTGCGTGTAGCTATTTGGGCTTTGTGTAAGGTGTTCGAATCCCATCTCTCTAGGTGTAATATTGGTGACAGGAATGAGTGGGGAGGATGGAGTACATCTTTCAGAGATGGATGAAATACCACTTAAAGCAAGATGGTGTCTGGCTTAGAAATTATAATTTTGGTAAAATCACCCCTCAACAGAAGAACAAGGTCCAAATATTGGTTACAGTTTTGTTTAGCCCCTCTCAGACAGCAGAGGCAGCAGGGCTTTGAAACACTGAACTTAAGTTCAGATACCCCCGTTCTTCATGCCTTACTGGAGAAATCAGTGAGGCATAAGAGAAAGACAAGAAGATTGTATTTATCTTCTGCATATCACATCCACATATCTACACTTTATCTTCCCCCATCCTCAGAATACAGAAGCTGACTTTTTGGAAAATACCCAAAGTTGATCTAATCCAGTTTCTTGACTCTGACAGTAGCCAGTGGCAAATACCTGAGATAACTGCTTTAAATCAAGACTACAGGCAAATCTGTAATAAACTTATCTCTCATAATACCCATCCTGCACTGCAAGATTTAAGGAATGACTTCAGCCCTGAACCTGAGTTGTACTAGCCCTTCAAATACACATGCTCGTATGATGTGTAATTTACACCTTGGTATCCTTGGTATTCATAGAAATGTGCAATTTGGAATTGGGCTGAACAGTACCGTGCAGCAGTGAGGGCCTCAATTCTTCAGAAGTGGTACCGGAAGGCAATGTTTCCTTTTATACCTTTGCCAGTTCCTCAGAAAGTCATGATGCTTTTGTATAGCAGCTTATTTTCTCATATTTATCTCCTTTTTCGCACAACAACTTACATAGGCACCTCTAGTTTAAGAAGCTCTGGGCTGGCGAAGCAAATGCCTTCATATGCATCTCAGCTGACTTTAAGCATCTCGACAAACTGACTGAAGGATATGCCCCAGAGGTCAATCGAGATGTCATGGGCATGACCCTAGAAGTACCATGCTTTCTCCATAGCTGAAGGGAGAGTTGAGGTTCCCAGCACCAAGTGCCATGACTCAGGGCATCAAAGCACATTCTTCTTGAGCTTGCCTACAACCACCCTTACCTGCAGTTCTTCAGCATGCCCTCTGTGGTTCAGGTCTTGACTTCATGGAAACACTATGTCTAAACACACTCTCACAGCAGGGATCTTTCAAAAGGTGGTTATGGCAGATTGTAAGGAATCCTTACAAATGTACAGCAAGCCCCTTGCAGATTGCATTCAATTTGGTTTTGAGATGCTACAAAGCTCAGCAAGTAATACCAGCTGAGTTCTGACTTCTCAACTTTCTCATGTCCTGAAATGTAACAAGTGCCAAATCATGTCTTTCCCTTTCCAAGCTGCTTAGGGGAAAGAGTGCTGCCATATGCTGTTCCCCATTAATACCACCACCAGTATGATCCTCACACACAGACTTTCTCACAGAAATACAAGGCACTGCATGGGCTGTAGGTGGATTTCTAAGACCCACTTTTCCCTAGATGGATTTTCATCCCTCATAAATAACATTCTGTAATGCACTCTCTGAAAAGACTTGACATGGATGCCACATATTTCCACATCCCTATCTACCTACCTTTGTCTGGTAATCTGCTACAAATAACATCATTTCACTTGCGTGCAAGACTTTTCAGCCAAAGCCTTAATCTGAACTCTGTGTACTGTTTCTCAAGAGCTTCCTCTCTCTTCAACACATTGATTTTATTCTCTTCTGTGGAAAATGCTGTTAAATCCATATGACTCGACTTTGCCATCACCAGCAGTGTACTAGCCTTTATCCTATCGTGGAATGCTGCTAAATCAGGTGTGCGTGGAATTTTTCTGTCACCCTGCCTACAGTGACAGATAACACTGTTTAATTTAGTCTACGGTTATCAGTAACATGGGATGCTATCAAAAGATTGGAATAAAAGAAAAGAAAACCTTACTTCCAGAGGGCCATGGTCATTTCATAGATGAAATGAGAGTGTCAGGTAACAAATAAGTAGGACCTAAGAAAAGAGGATGAGCTGTGTGGATAACTGCCACACATCCTACAGTCCAGGCCGCAAGGCACAGCTCCTCACAGAGTTAGGGAGAGCATTAGACGAGCCCAAGATCTGAGCATTAGACGAGCCCAAGATCTGGGGTTCAGGGAACCGGTGTAAGGTGAGCTCAGCTCTGCCTCTCTTTGTCACTAATGTGAGATCTATGCCAACGAAGTGGTCAGGCATGAACAACCTCTCCAGGGTAGTGGTCATGGCACTGAGCCTGACAGTGTTCAGGAGGTGTCCGATCATATTTTTGGGTGGTAGGGCAGGAGCTGGGCTCTATGGTTCTCTTCCAACTCACATTCTATGATTCTATGGTAGAGGAAAGCATTCTGAGGAAGACGCACCCTGGTTTTTAACTGATGTTATGCCTTAGCTTCACTCAAGAAAGTGAGATCCATGGGGTGAAATACTTAGAAAAAAGTACCATATAAAGCTATGTGTTTATGGTTATATATCATCTTACACACCACAAACAGACATCAGCACGCTGTGAACAATTTCATACCTGTACCCGCCCTCCAAAGCGTGTTTCCTCTCAGCTTTTTGTGTTTTAGCAAAATGTCTGGGCAAGCAGTGAGCGATGATTTCCTTCTATTGTTGCTGCCATCCTCCACCACCCTCAAAATTATTAATTCTAAAGGAAATTTTAAAAAGCTTTTGTTTTAGAATTCCCTCCCTCTAATTGAGTGCATTGTACAGAGATCAAAGCACTGTTTTTAGTGGGTCTTAGTAGGCAGGAGTTTTCTGAACAGACTCCAAGCTTTTGCTGTAGAGTGGGTCACGATGACCTTTGCTTTCTCCCCCCTCTCATATTCATATGTTAGTGTTAATTCTTGTTAGCTGGCATGGCTTAGACTTAATTTTTAGATCAATTATTCCTATATCAATATAGTTTTCAGCCAGAGTGGGAGAGTAAACATTGCTCCTAAACTGCACACATTTGAATCACAGGGTTTTAGTTTTGCTCCAGAAGTGAGAACATACATACCTCTCAAAAGCTTTTCTATTTTACCTCTATCAGATTTTCACTCAAAGGACCAGAGCAGAGGGAAGTGGAGGGAAGGCTGTGACCCACTGCAAGCTGACACCTAAGAAGTCCACATTTCACAGTCAGGCGTCCTGTTTTCCTAAGGCAGTACTCTCAGAGCGGGGCAGAAGCAAATAATAGTTTATTTTGTATTCCTGAATGCAGAACTTAAATGCCAAACTTCAACAGAAATATTTGTCACAACGAGGAACATGGGCAGTTAAAGACCTAAAAAATAAGACCAAGTAAATTTTACACATTCTTATACAGAGAAATATTATACAATTTTATACAGGGAAAACCTCCCAAAGTGTCAGATACTAATCTTGGCTTGACTGTACCCTGAAACTCTAAATCACTAAAAAAGGAAAGGAGAAGTCTGCCTTTATGTGCCTCCCAGTCTCCAGCCAAAACCAGATGAATGCTTCCTCATTTAATACTCAGTAAAATGTTTTATTTAAATGTACCATAATGTGCTCAGTGTTTCTATTACATTCAAATGCAATTTGGATGGTTTAAATCCTGAAAATACCATCACTACGGAGGTTTGTTCAAGCTACCCAATACATCACATTGCCTTCTGCTGCATTACTGGGGAGTACTTTGTGGAGAGACAGTAGTCCAAAACAGTATCCATGTCACAGTAGCCTCCCGGTCTCTGACAGTTTTTTCCCTAATTTTCAAAGTCTGCAACAATCCATCTGGAATTTTACATCCATGATTTTCTTGAAGAACAGGCCTTTCTTTCTGGAAAGTTTGAAGTAAAAATGGACAAAGCGCCTTTGAGACCCGGAGGTTCAACAAATGAGGTGTTTTCATTCTTGGAAAAGTTGCCCAGTTTGTGTTTATTTTGGCTCATCGTATAGTATATGGCTGAAGCTACAGACAACCGGGGAGGATCAATGCTTTTCACCAGCTTTTACTAATGTTTAGAGACAAGGACGAGAGGCCTGGCGCAACAGATGCAATTAAAAAAAAATAATGAGCCAACATGCTTTACTTTAAAGCTGAAAATCTTCACAAGGAAGGTCTCTGGGTCCAAGAACCAACTAAATTACATTTGCCTAATTGGACAAGGTTCCTCCTATGGTACTGTATAGTGATTTAAAAAAGGGGAAAAACGTCACATTCAAATTAAGTGCAACACAATTTTTCCACTGATTCACTTTGGCCTTCCTCCCTGACAGAGGCATCTCCCAAGGCTGTAGAAACTGAAGTCCTGCTGGGCTGCATCTCTTCCCCTGGTGCTCTCTGTCCGTCTCAGCAGTATAGTCAATGTTCTGCCTCTTCAGCAGACCCCCACTACACACCTTGAGTTTCATCAACAGTATGTCTATTTTCTTCACCTCACGACTCCTGGGGGTCTAGTTACTTTTGACATTTTTAGCAGCTGTAAGTTAATTTGTTCCCTCCAGCCATCTATTTGTGACTATTTTAGCATAGTATATTTGCGAAGAAGCAACCTGGCTGAGGAAGTCCCTGGACCACATATTGGTGAATCTTATTTGCTGCTTACTCATTCCTACACACTTAGGCATCTACCACTAGCAGAGGTTCAGAAACAGGATAGAGGTTAACAGAATATTTGTTCAATCATTCCTGTGTTCTTGCATTCTTACAATGCATAATTTGTGCAATCCAGTAATCAGTGTAGCTCTGCATGAGTGATGGAGCACTGATCCATGTGTGTTTATAAGCTATCCTTTGTATCTTACAAAGGAAGCAAATTTGGGACTGTCTAGTCAGCAGAAGGTGTGACTTCAATCACGATAGCTTAGTCTAGTCAGACTCTTAACAATAGCA